>VYXB01008303.1:169108-225966 GCA_013397135.1 Pachyramphus minor
CCCCGCCCCCGTTTGTACTCTGTGCAGGTGCTGGCTGCTGCAGCAGAAGCTGAAACTTGTTTTTCTTCTCCTCTTTAAGGTGTGTTCCCTTCTTTCCCCAAAGGAAAAGAAGAGAAGCAAAAAAAGCAAAAAAAAGCCATATATTTGCTGCAGATTGTGACTGGCTTATGTAATAACACTGCCTTTCTCTCCTTGTTTTAGGGAGTGCTGTCGATTTTTTGGAGACAATGGCTTGACTTTGAAGGTGTTTTTTACCAAGGCAGCACCTTTTGGTGTTCTTTGGACACTCACAAACTACCTTTACTTACATGCAATAAAGAAAATAAACACTACGGATGTCTCCGTGTTGTTCTGCTGCAACAAAGCTTTTGTGTTCTTGCTTTCATGGATCGTTCTGAGGGACAGGTTCATGGGAGTGAGGGTAAGTGACTCCTTATCTCTGTCTCCCTTCTTCATCCTCACCCTCTGTCTTCCCTTTACCCCTTACCTCCTGCCAGCTGAGTGGGCACAGGAATCCTTGTGGAGCAGGATGCATCCTTCTCTGCAGCCTGCCCAGGTGCCTTGCGAGCTCCTGGAGACCCTGGCTCCCCCCGTGTGGTGACTTTGTGCACTTTCCTTCAGGAAAGGGGTAACTTGCTCCAGAGCATGTATCACAAAGGATATGTGCTATCTCCATGTTGCTGTGGATGTGTGTCAGCCTTTGCCAACTCCTTCCGAGGGACTATTTCCAGGCTGTGGCACCAGACTTGGTTGTTTTTAACTGCATATTCCTGCAAACCCTGGCTGCACACAATGCATTTCTGGTCCCAACCTCTGAATTTAACAGGGCCCTCCCCTTTCTACGTGTGACAGCAGGCTTGCAGTACAGTTATGTTTTGCATCCATGTCAGTCAGCAGCAGCTGTGGACAGGAGAGGAGGCAGTCCTTGGCCACCTGTGGCCAAAACATGCATGTGTCACTGATGGAGGATCCCTGTCAAGCCAACTCACAGGGACTTGCATCTGGCCAGCAGCTGTGGGCTGCTCCCCTGGTGGCACCCCAAATGTTTGCTTACACCCTTAGTCCTGCACCCCATCCTGCCTGTTCTGCAGCAGCAACAGAGCTGCATGCAGAGAGCTTATCAGAAAATCCCTCAGCTCCTTGCAAGCCTTGCTGCCATGTAGGCATTCCTCAGCACGTGGTATCCTCTGGAAGCAGAGGGTGGGGGTGGGTAACCCACCAGCCCCAGGGCCAAGTAGGTCCTTCTGAGCACAGGAGTAACTGGAAGGAAAAGGCACCAGTGGGTCCCTCCTGCCCTGTTGTACTAATTAATATTAATTAGTAATCCATATTAACAACCGTAACTGTAATAATTTCTATTTCCTGCCCATCACTTGAGGAGCTCCCTGCTTACCCACCTGGGCAATGCTGTTAGCGCTCAGAAGAGGTTGTTAACCCTCACTGCATGGAGCAACCGAGAGTTAACGTTCTGGGAAGTGTTCCCTCACTGGCAGGAGAACTTGGCAGGAGAGCTTGGCCAGCCTTTTGGTGGTGGTAGCCAAAAGGCTGCTCAGGGGATGGTTGCAAAATGTACCTGCCAAAAGCCCAACCTGGCCAGCTGGTGTCTGCCCACCCCCACTACCCAGGTAGTCCTATGCTCAAAACAAATACACTCTGGTTTTTGAGTGCAGGGATATCCTGAAACGATCCTGGAGGATGTGCTGACCATTTTGATAAATCTAAAAAAAAAAAAGAAAGGTATTTTTATGGTCTTTCCCTCTCTGGTGGCACTGTCAGTTGTAGCACTAGTGGGACACTAGGAGAGGAAGCGTATGAAGGGATGACCACTGCTGTCCTGCACCTGCAGCTTGCTCCTCATTCTGAATGTGCCATCTCTCACCACTGGATATGGCTGTGGTGTGGAGGGACAGAAGCCAATCTGTGTGTAGGGATACCCACATGGGCATGCCCATGCTGGAGCAGAGACACTTCTCATGCTCTCCTGGGTGCATGGCCATGATTGAAGAGCCAAGATAGTCAGGGACTCTCCAGCAGCTTCCCTGGCAGGCTATTTTTTGCCGTGGCAGGTGACATGCACTGGGGAATGAATCTTGCTCTGGATGCCTCCCATTTTAAAGGGGCAGAAGGAGCGGAAGGAGCAGGGAAGCAGACCTGAGTGGTCGTCCCAGCTACGTCCAGCTGTCCTTCATTTCCTATCAGCACTGCTTTGGGAAAGCAGCAATGAAACAGAAAACCAGAAGAGGGGACAGGGCAGTGGGGGCTGTGTGATGCTCCTGCCATGTGTTCCAGCCCCTCACTGTGGCACCTGGCACTGGTGAGGGGTGGCAGGGGGGCTTCCTGAGAACCCACCTTTGTACCCAAGAAGGAACACAGCTGTCTCCTTCCCAGGTAATGGGTCAGCAAGGGATCTGGGTGCAGGGGGAAGGGGTTCACAGGCAGACCAGGCTATTCACTCTGGAGCAGTTGTGGCATCCTGACCTGTGGCAATATCAGAGTGAGGAGGAACCTGGGGACTGGAAGGGCACATAGCAACACAGTAGTCCTGCCACCCAGCTTTGTGTGGCACTGTGGGAGTGCCAGGGGCACTCCTGTCTGCAGAAGGACATAGCATGGAGTCTTGGAAAGAATAATTTTCTTTCCTCTTTCCTCTCTTTTCTGTACAGCCCATGTGATAAGCGGCGAGCATAGCACTGCTGAGGTGGCCTCGGGATGAGCCCCAACACACAGCCTTCTTCCTGGGACTGTCAACCAGGAGGAGGGACAGTTGCTAGGGCTTCACTGGGACTGACATAGGAACTGCAAGCTAGCACACAGCCCAGCCCAAAGCATGTGGTCCCTCAGGGCCACACTGACAAAGCTGCTGACCCTTTCAGAAGCACCCTTTGAGAGGGTATTTGGTAGACGAGGGCTGCAAGGGTGACAGTGCCTTGCCCTCCTATGAGCGCCTTCCTGCACTCTTGCTCCATCCCCACACCAGCACAGCAGGGTGGATAGTGCCACAGCAAAGCTCTGACCACACATTTGGATGTCCCTGTTCATGCCCACTGAAGGAGAGGCCAGGTGAGACAGGCAGCAGTTCAGTGGAGTTTAAGGAAGCACAAGTACTCTACTTGGCCTACGGAAGTGCAACTACTAGCTCTAGAGGCACTTAAATCACAATTTGACTGGAATTTAAATGTACAAGCAAGGTACGAGTTTCCATCCTTGCCATTCAGGCATTTGCAAGGGCCTCCTATATCTCCTGTAATGAAGTTGCAATTTTCCCCCTTTCCCTTCACTGTGCCCAGAGCAAGGACCAACTGGGCTGTGAGCTGTCAGAGAAGATACAAACGTAATGAAGCTGTGAGTGCCTGAAGCTTTGCCTCTGCAAGCCCTGCAGCGCTGAGACATCTGCAAGGAACTGCAGGCACTGTGGTGTGCAAGCAGCCTGTCACTGCCGCTAACAATATGCTTGATAGACAGGCTGAAAGGCTTCAGGAGAAGGTGTATGTGACACCTGGCATGTTGACAAGGGACTAAGGGGTGAGGCCAAGACTCATCTGACAATTGTGACATACTTGATGAAAGAGGCAAGGACCTCTGCCCCAACAAAACTGTTTGCAGACTGCATTTATTTGCGTTGATCTTTGACTTCGGTGTTTCTCCATGCTACAGTGAATAACACAGCTCAGGATCCAAGAGAGCCATTGCTTGCAAGTGCCTCCTGTGTACATGACACATATAGACAAGCACATCTGCCTATAGGATTTGGAACAAAATTTTTTATCAAATGGCAAATTGTAGTCTTCAACCAGGCAGAGACGCAGCCTCCTGGAAGGTGCTCTGAAGCCGATCAGCCCCTGACTTTTAAAGCAAAACTGGATAATTTTCCTGCTGTAGTTCATTAATGCGTGCTTCAAGTTTCCACTGCAGAGGCACTACAGCCACCCTCTGGGGGGCTGAGGAAGGCTTCCTTCACTGATACACCTGGAGGTACCAGCTGGATGCCACAGCCTGGCATTTGGTTGTGCTTCTCCCTGGCTCTCCAGTGAAGGCTGGACAAGCCCCATGCAGCCCAGACAGGAGACAGCCACACCTGAAGCAGATGTTACAGGAATGCTGCATCTTCCACTCTTTGTCACCTGGTCTGTAGCATGGGTGATGTTGAAGGGAGGTACAGAGTTGCCGTCTTTCAGATGAGCCTGAGCCATGTATCTTGCAGCTTTACAAAGAGCCCTACTGAGTCAGAGCAAAGGTGCCTCAGCCCTAGAAGTGTGCCTCCAGCAGCTGCTTGTTGTGGACACCTGGAAAAATCTATATAAATAGGAAAAGCCTATAATGATATTTCCTTATGAGACTTTCCAGCCTCCAGCAATTTGAGGCTCAAGAACTTCCTGGGATGGAAGCAATGTTTCTATAGCTAATAGTCATTGATGTATTTTTTTCTTCCATGAGTTTATCCTTGTAAACCTTTCACATCCACAGCGTGCAACAGCAGAATTTTCCTTCACTAAATTATGTGTTGGGTGAACACAAGTCTCTTTTTCTGCACCTTTTTCTGCACCTGCCTCATGCTAGTCTCATTCAATAACCTTTTTTCTTTTGCTTCTGAAGCCACGCAGAGTGTCTGAATCTTTTCTTGACAAGGACCAGCACTCTGGTGAGAGAACTGCTGAGCTCTCTCAGTGCTGCCTGTCTGAAACAGCCCCACGTTGCTGCAGAGCCATGCATCTGTAGGGTTTCTCTCCCTGCCTTATAAAGAAGCCTGTCCAGGACCATAGGGTCCAGTTATATCACCATGAAACTCCAGTTTAGAAATGATGCCACACAGCTGTACATGGAGAGACCTGATTCCCACAGGACTGCAAGCCAAAATGCTGTAGTTGAACCTCTACAAATCTGCTGTGTGCATACCTAGCTTGTGCAGCTTGTACCAGGTTCCTGATAAGGTCATAAATCAGCTTCTTCAGAACTTTCTGTCCCTCAGTTGGGGTGTGCAAGGGGCTGAGCAACTGGGGGAAGCCCTGTCCCTCCATAGCCTGCCAAAGCTGTGCTTGTGCAGTGTCTTGAACAGCAGTACAGCAATTTCTAGACTCAAGTCTCTTCATGTTGAGATGCTATTAGCAGCTTTATTTTCCAGGCAGTGTCAGCTTCCATTGATTTGGATTTATTTCTACCTTTATGCCACCCTGCCAGTCTACAGTAACACCTGTGGAGAAATTGATAAGGTTTGTTTGCATTTTTCTGTAAGGGGAAATTGAAGGTGTTGATGTCAGTGTGCAGCAGGGGTCTGCTGGATGATCGTCTGCTTTATAGGTGCCCCCTGGCACCAACCCCAGCTCAACTCAGGGAAGAGGCTGCTGGTGCTGCTGGAATGGGGACCTGAAGCTGGTAAAGGGGCTACCATCTTGCTCATCAGGCAGCAGCAGAGCTTGGCACACAGTTTGCATCTTAACTGCAGCGCCAGTATCTCTGGTAGGGAACAGGAAAGGTCAGAGGAGGCCTTTGCTTTTGGATGTGTAAATAGCTGCAGTCTATGAATGAGGCTTAAAACACTGGTATGGCCCTGGGAGAGGGGACAGTTGGCTGGCACTTAATTCAGGTATGGGTCAAAATAAACTAATATACCAGTCATCTTACGAGCATCACCATGACTGTGCTGAAAGACCTGTAGTCTAAGCAGGGTGCCCCTCACACCACTGCAGAGCCAGGAAGCATGGGCATGGAGAAAGCCCTTTTCACCCCAGAATTACCACCCAGGAAGGCTGAAGGCATCTGGCAGGACAATCCCAGAGAAGCCAGGGGTCTCTTGCTGACCCTGTTAAATCAGGACAGCCTGTCCCCTACCTTCATGAATGCTTCCTCCTTTTGGGAGACCCCTTCAGCCATTGTGGTGTGCGTAGCTGGCTGAATAAACCTTCTGCTCTGAAATGACACGTCTAGATTGGAAAATAATTGCATGACTTTTATGCCTGTGTTTATTTCTAAAACCTTTTTCCTCCAAAACTTCAACAGGACTCAGAGCCTTTTCTGCAAGCTCCAGGGAATTACTACTTGTGTATTATTGTCACGCACGGGCTGCAGGGACCCACTGATGGTGAGGCTCAGTGACAGAGATTAAATCCCCACTTCAGCTCAGTGACAGAGATTAAATCCCCACTTCAGCTCAGTCAGAGACACTGGGACCTGTGGTCTGGCCTGCCACACACCCCTAAAACAGCCACTCCTTCCAGCTCTGCCTGCTGTTTCCTTGCAGTCAGGGAAACCACTAGGGCCGGCAGCATTAGCTCGCTCGGTATCAGCCAGAGTTTGCTACTGTTTTTCCACATAAGGAGATGATGCAGAAGTACAGCCCTCTCCTTTAAAGCTACGTGCCTGTTTTTCCGTTGTGGGGGTTGTCTAGTAACTTTCTTGGTTTCTCTCTTTATCTCCAACCAGATCGTGGCTGCTATATTTGCTATTGCAGGGATAGTTATGATGACATATGCTGATGGGTTTCACAGCCACTCTGTCATTGGGATAGCCCTGGTGGTGGGTTCTGCCTCAATGTCTGCTCTCTACAAGGTAAGTACACCTGGGTCTTTACCCCTCAGAAAGATGCTTGTCACCCTCGCCACTCACTTTAACTCTTCTGTCTTACTTGCAAACCTCTGTGCACTTCAGTGCCACGTGCTCTTCTTTGAGAGCTCTGCCATACAACACTGCATTCAGGTGTTCCCTTGCTTTGGTGTCTGCCCTCACTTAGGATAAAAACTCCTGATTCCTGGGAATAGTCTTCTCCAGTGTCCATGGGAGGATTTACACATGTCCCATCTTCTTGAAAAATGAGGCTGCTTTTCCACAGGTGCTGGATTTAATCACTCACTCTGCAGAGATTTAGCTTCTTTTTCAAGTCACTTTGTTATTTCCCCTTGCCAGTCCTTCTTCAGTGGCGTATGGAGCCTGTGTTGGGCTTGTTTGGTATTGCTTATCATGGAAATAATCACAGGGCTAAAGTCCAGAGCATGTGCCTATGAATCAAGACCTTATCCTGACTGGCCAGATGAGCTGCACTATGTGTAAGATGACATGCAGCCTTCTCTGCAGGGCAGAGCCATTTCACACAGTCTGAGAGGCATTTGTGTCTGTGCTGCTCATGGCAGTCAGAGTCATAGTCCACACGGAGGAATAAGCATTTGTAGGGTGTGGCTCACCCACTCTGGCTCAGACGTGTAGACTAGAAGGAGGTGTAGACATCTCCATCTGGTCTAATGAATTGCACCGTATGGGTCATCCAACAGAAATTGGGTAGGAAAGCCCTGCAGACATAATAGAAGCAGTCCAGGGAGACTAACCAAACTGAGAAGCATCTGCCTGTGCCCCTGAGACAGTGCTGCATTGCTTTCTGCTCACTTTTTCAGATCAGGTGATGTCTTACATCAGGAAGGTCGTGAAGTTTCATACAGCTCTTTCCTCTAAAATATCATTTCCTTGCAAGACCAGAAATGTGCCACCCAAAGAAATGCCATGGCTCTAGAGTCATCTGCAGGCAGGCAGAGTTATTCAAGGCTAGAGCCTAGCTCTGCACCCTCTCCCATGGCACTGCTGCTCCTTGAAGGGGTGGGGGTCTCAGGGCTGCTCCACCAGAGCCTGTGTACAAGGAGGTGGTGGTGGCAGTGCTGGCAGGGTGTTACTCTTCAGGGCTCCTTGCATGCCAGGACAGATGGAGCTGAGCAGCTTGTTGTGCAATGCATGCCACTGCCACTGCTGCTGCCACTCCGCTCTTCTTTCGCACAGTCTGGCTCAGTTTCCATGAGTTGTGCTTGCCAAAGAGGCAGGCAGAACTGCAGGCAGACAGGTTGTGCCCCATGCAGCAGAGCCGCCTCGACCAGCTCTCTTACCCCAGGCACAGATGCTTCAGTCTGCTGTGCCAGCTGTCTGCCCTGACAGGGGCAACATGCTGTCCTCAGGTGGCAAATGAGTGGCTTTTGGGACATCTTGCTCCGCTATGCAGAGCAGCAACACAGCTGCACTGGCCAGTGATGGCTGCAGGGTGATTGGAGTGGGCCAAGCCCTGTGAGCAGGCAGCCCTGCAAACTTGCCTGCTCTGGGTAGGCAGAGGAGAGAGAGAGCTGATGCTGGCCAGGGGGGCTGCCATTGGAGCACAAACCAGTAAGTCAGAGTCCATTGGCTGTCCTGGTCCGCAGCCAGTGGCAGAGAAAATTGTACTGACAGCCCACAGTGTCCAACAGATCCTCTGCAGCTGTGAGGTGAAAAACTGATGTAGACTCCAGACAACACCTGTCCACAGGCACTCCCCAGATGGGCCACTCACATCCTTCATTTCTACTGTCTTTTTCCGTCTCCCACTAACAAACCAAAGCTTTTAAATTGCTCCCTGCAGTCTCATTAGCCAGGCTGAATCTGTGCTTTGGACTGAGGCACTGCTGCTACTTTATTTGCCTTCTGGCAGTTCCCAGGGAGAAAGTGTGAGGACAGCCAGGCAGGATGGACTGCACTTGCTCACCACCATGGCACTCCCCGGGTGGCAGCCCAAGGCCTGGGCCAGTGATGCCTCATGAAGGGAGGTCATGGCTTCCTCTCCTCCTCCTGCCCCCTCCACCAAGTATTCTGTTTTTAATGTCAAGTTTTCTGAAGGTGCAGAAAAAAGAATGAAGGGTCTAAGCTAGGGTTAGTGACCTTTACTTTCAGGACATGCACAGATAAAGGTGCTGAGTCCCCTTCCTGCATGGACTCAGTTGGGAACTGCCCCTGCCTGTGTTCCAAGAGGTGACAGGAGAGAGGGCTGGGCCACACATGCTGCTCTCCACAGTTGCACAAGCAGCCATCTCAAGTGTCCAGCAAGCATCACTGCATAGGTGTAGGCTAACGTTGCTTGGGACCCAGCTTCTTGGCCCCAAGCAGTGCCCACTGGGCCAGGATGCTGGGTTCCGATGGAGCCAGGACAGAACACCAGCCTTCCAGGGATGCAGTGCAAGAGAATTAAAGCCATGTATTTTCCTCTTGTAGGTTTTATTCAAACTTCTTTTGGGCAGTGCTAAATTTGGAGAGGCTGCCTTATTCCTGTCTGTGTTAGCTGTCTTCAACATCCTCTTCGTTACCTGTATTCCTGTCATCCTTTATTTTACCAAAGTGGAGTACTGGAGCTCTTTTGACATCGTTCCTTGGGGAAACCTCTGCGGATTTTCAGTTCTCTTATTGAGTGAGTATATGGGGGGCTCTCACAGTGCTAAGGGTGGAGGAGAATGCCACAAATTGACCAGTGGTGGAAGCTGCAGACCTCTGACATACTGAAGCTGTTTTCTGTTCCTCTCAACCTGATTACTAGCTTAAGATATCCTGAGAGGGTCCATTCCTAGGTGGCAGTGTGTACCTCACTTCTGCTGTTATTACCAAGCCAAAATACTCTGGTTTTCATTAGAAGGTGCAGGACTAAACTGTAAGGCTTGTCCTAACTCCTAGTCAGGAACTCTGCATTACAGAGACAGATGACAGTTGCCTGGGCTGCAACAGGAAGCACCCCTCCTGGCACAGTATTATGTTGGGCTCATCAGCACCCCCAGAGCAAGGAGGTTAGGCCAGGCCAGTCAAGGCCAGACTCCAGTGTCTCTGATGCCTGCAGTAATAGATAATTGCTACTCCTAAAGAGAGGGAAACTTTTGAAAATGTAGTGTTGCATAGTGCTAGTGGAAATTTGGTTGGTGGCACTCCTCTCGTCTGCTGCCACTGCTATGCCACCAAAGGAACCCAGCTGGGGAGGGATGCTAAATCTAAGCTGTAATGGTTAATGATTATCAGAAATGTGATGTTGTTCGCTGCTGAACTAGATCAGACGACTTGCTGCCACAGTTGGTCCCTAAACTGGATGATGGAATCACATCTAAAACATTAATTTCTACTGGAAATAGCTCTTGTCTATCCCTAACTTTAGCTCCTTTTACTCCGAACAGTCAAAATTCAGTCCAAGATCCTTTTACCCTGAACAGTCAAAATTACTGACTCCAAAAGTACCTCCAGGTAACTTATCAGTGGACTCAGGGAGGTGTCTGTAAGCAAGTAGTGCAGAACTTGACAAGTGATCACTGGGGTGTGCAATGCATGGGTACTACTAGAAGAGAGTCGGAGGCCGAGCTCAGTATTGGCAAAGCCTTCCTGACTCTGCTAAAGCAAATGACCTTAAAACAAGGGTGAATTTGGTCCAAAGCAATTATTAATTTGTCATAAGACACTTGATGAACAGTGTGTGGTATTACAATGGAGTGATATTATAATCATTCTTTTATAATGAAATTATAATGATATTATATGATATATAATCATATTATAATTATATTATATAATTATATAATTATAATTAATAATTATAATTTATATAATTATAATTATATTATATATATTATCATATTATGATGATATTATAATTTCATTGTATGAAATTATATTTAGAAAATTCCTGCCTGGAAGAGGGTTAGATTTACAGCATCTTCCACCTGCAACTGGGGGCAGCTTTTCTACAGAAAAGAACAGAAGCTACTCTTTGGCTGAAATCTCCCAGATGAAGGGTGTTTCGTCTTTCAGCAGGGCACAGTGGATCAGTACAGAGAGTGGGAATTAGCGCACATAACACTCAGAGGCAGGCTGTACCCAAACCTCACCCTGATCCTGCCACTGGACTCCAGTGGGATACAGAGTTCCCCAGAAACAGCAATGTCTCAGGCGGGTGGACATCCAGCACAGAGTCCTCTGGTATCTTCCACAAATAACAATAGAAGTTAATGTACCTTCTATTTGAACAACAAGCAGAGACATTAATAAAGCATAAATGTTTCAAGTTACATTCCTTCTGCCAAATTTCACTCTACCAAAAGGTGTTTTTCTTTCTTTCTTCAGCATTCAATATTCTACTAAATTTTGGGATTGCTATTACCTACCCCACCTTGATTTCTCTTGGAATTGTACTGAGTGTCCCAGTGAACGCAGGTAAGAATTTCTGTCTTCTGCATCTCAATGTATACATTAAATCTGTGGCTTTTCAAATGCACAGCAGGGATAAAGGCAAATAAATTTATTAAACATGGTTTGCATCTTCTCTCAAAGACTTACAGAGATGACACTGATTAAAAATTTATTCTTTAGGTGTTAAATATGTATTGCATAATGCTACATGAATATTCATAACTCCTAGAATTGTTTTTTAAATTACTGTCCAAAGAAGCCTATGTACTGAGAAACAAAGTAGATTTGAAGTCATTCATCCCTGAGCTGGAGTGAAAACTCATGGATGAAGCAGAAATCAATTTTTAATTATTTCTTCAAGGCAGGCTTAGCACTGAATTGAAATAAATAAAATTGCTTAATTTTAGAGCAGATAGGTACTAGCAATTCTGCTTGCCTCGGTAAGCAGGTGTTTATCAAGAGCACTAGACAATTCAATTTTGGGCATAGCCTCATTCGTTTCTCTGTGACTTTTCTGAAATTTAGTGAAAGCCAAGAGACAGCAGAGTCCAAGAGGGCTGAGCAAGGGAGTGCAGAGGCAACCTCAACCAAAACCAGAGCCACCACTCCTAAAACCCACCATGCTCAACTGGTGCCACAGTGCAAGTGGCAGCTCCCACTTTGAGCTGACTACACGCACACAGAGTGAGGCACTGCTCTGGCAGCCTTGGGTACCAGACGGTGTGCATGTCTCAGCCTGTGAAGGGTTTCTTACTTAGCAGAGCAGTCAGGGTGAGAAGAAAAATTTGCATGTAGAGGCTGCTGTACTGGGGAAGAGAAATGCGCGTTTCTCAGCATACCTGGACCTCAGTGGGAGTTCCTGTGCTGTTCGAGGCGGAGGTGTACCCTGCTGTGTGCTAATCCAGCAGGAAGGATAGTGCCCCTGCCATCACTGCCTCCATGGCCATGTTCTCCTGCCACAGCCAACCCTGAGAGATGGAGAGGTGAGGGGGAGGGAAGGGGGTACTGCCCTTACTGCATTTTCCCATGTAATAACACCATTCAATGTCCCACACAGTTGTTGATCACTACACGAGTGAAATTGTCTTCAACAGTGTCCGAGTAATTGCCATCATCATTATTGGCCTGGGCTTCCTTCTATTGCTCTTGCCAGAGGAGTGGGACGTCTGGGTAATAAAGCTCCTCACACGTCTCAAAGTCCGGAAGAAGGAAGAAATCCCTGAAGGGAATGGAGACATTGCTTCAGGACTGCCTAACAAAAGCCGGAGAACTCGTCCCTCCATGTCATCCTTTGCTCATTAAATGCTCTTTTTACCAAAACTTTGTGGTTAACCTTATATATGATGATGCAAAGGTCTTTCCTTGGGAAGAAGCACACCTGTCCAACACGGTGTACATACCTGTACAGTTTTGATATGATCACCATCTAAAGCATCAAGTCTTGGCATGTCCAGTTTGCTTGTATTTTTTTCACATCAGACCTTTCACTTAAGTAGTACACTGAAAAAAACTGCAAACCAAGAACCTCTCTTCTCTTTTTAAATGAATGTAATATATAGTCAAAATATATTTGCATAGGTTATTTTAAAGAATGACTTCCATGAAAAGCAGGGCAGACATTTTGAACATTAGGTACTGAATGATGCATTGCACACTGTGATTTAAAAGAAACAAATGCTATGCTACATCAACACGTTTATTTTTGACCAGAGCTGTACTTTGAAAGTTTTCAAGGAACAAAAAAAGGAATCTTTTTGGGGACGGGAAGATGGGGGGAAGAGTGGAAGTTAGATTTAGAAATCACTCTATATAGATGAGCGCATGTTGCGCTGCAAACAGGGAAAATTCAAGCGCTAAAAATGCTTGCACTAAAGCACTAGAGAGAAAGCAGTTTAGAGCCCAAATCTCCTTATTCTGCATATGACTGTAGTCCACGTTTAAAATCATGCAAGAGAAATCCAGTGCCTTCTACAGAACTCTTGTCTTTATCCACACAGAACCAGGTCCTGCTGCAAGGCACTTGCAATGGCAGGGCTCGGGTTTGCAGCCCTAAGGGACCCCAAATTCCCACTGACATCAGGACGTGTCTCCTATACACGCCATGGCTTCTGTGGGATTGCAGGGTCCAGGGGACTGCAAGTTTGAGTGCAGGAGACCTGGTTCTCTCCTCACTTCACAGGTTTTACCCCTGTGTGGAGTTGCGCTTGATTAATGCCAATGTGAGGAAGGGGAAGTCTTGGTCATGTATGGGACAATCTGACTGAAAATGATCAAAGGGGCTGGCAAGAGTGTGATTGCTGATGTACAGTCTGAAAGCATGGACTAAGGGGGTGAATCGCCAGTTGCTTTTACTCCATAATTGTGAGTGTTAAGAGTTAAAAATGTAAGATATTTACATCAAATGTAACACTTTTTATGAAACTTGTAAGCACCAGGATGTTTACTTACGCGATTTTGGTTCGCCATTAAATTTCTATCTGTGATAGATCACATGGTATGTAAAAAGGGGGGGAAAAAAGGTTATAGTTTACTATTTTTGAAGTTTACATTGTTGCATACAAAATTAAAAGTGTTCTTTTGAACTGCTGCCATAGCCTAAGGTCCCTGCTGCCATTGAGGTCCTCTTTGTCTCAGGCAGGGGTGGCATCCACTTCAAAACATTTTAGCAAATCAACTTCAGATTCCATTATCTGTTTGGCAAAGCTAAATAATAAAAGATTTTAAACTCTACCTCGGTCAGTGCTATCCATTTCCTTCTCTTGATTGCGCCTTTACTGCAGTTTTACTGTGGGTAGTATTTAGCCAAAGTGATCAGAAGGGAGAGACACAACCATCAAAACAACCAAGACTGCAATTCAATGCACTGCTAACCAGTCTGTCCTTGACAGTAAAGTCTTCTCTAGACTACCTGGACAAATCCATCTGGAGGGATGCTGTTAGGCATCAGTCAGGAAATACATGTCCAGCAGAAGCAGACCAAAGGAAAAGGTGCCCTTCCTTTAAAAGCTTCAGTGACCACCCATACATGCATATGCTAACAGATATTTAGGGACTATGAGTGGGACATGAATTTGTACAATAATAATTAGGCCCTGGTCCAGGCTGTATGTTTGTCCCCTGCATTTCACTTGATGACCAGACACTAAAGACTTGCTAACAGAGATTACACGCACAAGCAAATCTGAGGCTGTGGGAAGCTGCTCAGAACTGTGTCATTCAATGTTACACACCTGAATTTTTAAACCTATCTGTTTGGGAAGCAGAGGAGGGCAAAGGCACAGGACAGGAGCACAGGTACAATTCTAATAACTGCTTTGAATCGCACACATAGAGACTTGACCTCAAAGCTCCCAGATTCCCTCAAAGTCTGCTACACTTTGGATATATCATTTTGTCATCCTCAAAGAACCTCACGCTCCTTCCCAAACCTCTCTGAGGCAAGGCCAGAGAAGAATATACAATATACCTTACATTTTCCATAGTCCCCGTAAGTGGCACCTTCCGTGATCTCCACGCTCCTTTACCGCATGTTTGATGTAGTCTGGTAGGTATCCAAAAGGCTCTAAATGCCACTTTAAAAACTGCACCTAATGTGTGTTTATAACCAAAATGGAAGCAGATTTTTTAGCATTCGGTATGGATTGTGGGAGAATTTATGCACCAGAAGGGATAGCAGCATTAGTAAAACTCCATGATTTGCCAGATGCAACTGTCATTGCTTCTGTTGGCTCATCCTTCCTGAGAACAGGCTAAATACGTGCAAGGGCCGGGATTTCAAACAGCACTTATTACTATCTCTCCTGAGTGGGAGCTCACTAGAGCCAACTAGATTTCCCATGTTAAGCAATTTTAAACTGGACATAGACAAATTAATCAGATGAAGTGACCTGTATTTCTTCAGGCAACACCTTGTCCTAAGCATAAACACCTGGTCTGATGATAAGCCACTGCTTAAGCAAAACCTTCTAGGCAGTGAAGCCCAGGATGTGACTAGGAGAATATCAGGAAAGCACCATGTCTATATGGTATGCATGTAAGTGCCAAAGCATCACAGGTCTGAAGCTGAGGAATGAAAAGATTTGTTGGCTCTGATCAGAAGGACAACCCAGAGAACAAACCCTTCTGGCGAAGGCAAGATTGAATGCTTCTGATCTCAGAATGCTGAAGGACTCTTAGGACAAATTCAGTGCCTTGGAGAGGAGAGCTGAGTTGTAGCAGGCTCTCCTGCTTGCCCTCTTAGGCCAAAAGCACTGGGTGCAATCTCTGCAGCACCCTGGGAGTCAGGGACCCTGCTGGCCTGTGTGGTCCCCACACTGCTCTCTGCAGTAGAGAGCAATACAAGACTGGAACCAGCACTTTTAGCCCATCCATAGCCACATCAAACCCCTTACTGGGGCAGAACTGCAGGTTCCTGCTTGCTGCCTGGTGTCTTTGAAGCTGATCTCCTGCACTGTCAGTGTCTGGCTCCTACCCTCACAGAGCACCAGTGCGCACCCTTGTTCAAAGGCTAACTGGGACTGGCAGCTTTCCACGCCAGCTTAGCTCTCGAAGTGTCCTCAGCTCCTCCAGCAAAGGGATAATAATCTAGTAATAATCCAGTGGGCTTGTTAAAACAGCAAGTTGGAAAAAAAATTTCACGAAAGTAAATAGCATCATCGGACCTCATTGCAGCTGCCAGCTTTCACTGCTGCACAATACAGCAGTGAGGAATCTGAGGCAGGCACAGAAGTTCTCCTCTTCTCTGGTGTGTCTCTTTCCTTGGCCTGTTGTCTATAGCTGTCTCCTGCTGCTACTTACATCATAATTTTTGTTGCAGCTCTCCACAGTGGCTGCATGAGCCTCTCATCAACCCATGGGGCAGAGATTGGCTGATTTTAAGAAGTTTCTCCTGTTCTTTTGTCTAGACTGCTTGTATTCATATCAGTAGTCTTCAGTAAATACCCATGAAAGGCAGAAATCCAACCACAATAATCAACAGATGAACAGAAGACACTGAAACAAATATGTAGCTTAACTGTTTTGGGAGCTAATGGTAGACACTAGCAGGACTTGTAGATGACCATGTTCTGGGGATGAATTAATGTCTCCTGTGAGCTCAGGAACAAGTCACTCATCCCCAGCTCTCCAGATGCTCCGTAACAAAGTGAGTGCAATATTGAGTTGGTCAGAGTTAATACAGACAGAATCTTCAGCCTATAAAGAAGGTAACATCACCAGAGTGACACCATTTCTGGTCAAAAGCCTGTCTGCTACTGTGCCTGCAGGCCTGAAAACCACTGAAAAGCAAAGGTTTCCCTGTGCAGTGAACACAAAATTCTGAATGGATTTCCATAGCTGTGGATCATATCCTCAATAAACTCACAAATCTGCATAACTGAAATGTATGGAACTGAAAAGGATGTCATAGATCTCCAGCCCTTCAGAAACCTTAGGAATAGCACCAGCCACCTTGTCTTGGCTATGAGGACTCAGACAGCAGGCTTGGACCGAGTGTTTCTGCAAGGAATGGGGAAAGAATACAAGCCAGAGACAATGTAGCTGGTGTGAAGCAGGAGCACAAGAACGCTGATGATGGGATCAAGAAATAAATACCTTTTAGAAAATACTTTTCAGGGTAAGATGCCCACTTGTCCCTTGTAACAATTTGAGTCTGTGCACATGTTGTAAAATCATAAACTACCGAGAGTTTGCCACCATGTCCCTGATTTATACTGCAGAAAGGATGGAGTCTTTCAAGACCTCCAAACTTGAACTACCCCTTGTCAAAGGCCAAGGCTAAGAATCTTTTTTACAGTCCAGTCCTCATGCAAACTGCCTTCGCAGGAACTGCCTGCAGGAATGGATTTTGATGGATGAGTTTAATTACCTCATCATTATTAAAAGTCAAGCAACTAGATTTTCTTCTTTAGCTGGTTCTAGAGCATTTCCATAACAGCCTGCACCTTATCTAGAAGTCCTGAACATTAAAAAGGGAAATAAGGCAAAAAATTGCTGAAAGATCTTATGAAAACAAAAAGGAAGTCAAATGAACTGATGCCCATCAGCAGCCTAAAAAACTTCTAAGAGGAAATCCCTTTCCTAAGGACAGTAGCTCAAACTAATGTTTCTGAAAATAGACCTCATATTTTTCTTTTTCTACCTGAAACTCCACTAGAGGGATCTTTATATATGCACAAGATCATTTTAAAGAAGGTGGCAATCAGTATTTCTCCCTGCACATTACAGATAAACTAGGATACAACCAACTTCTTGATAGTGAAGAGTGGAACTTATAAGCAGAGTTATAGTTCCGGACAAGACTTAAACAAGGGAGGCCGTGGAGCTCATATGAGCAGTGTATTTAAGAATCTGTTATATGCAATTTCTCTGCAATGATCTAGAGACATTTCTTTAACCCTACTGCTGAACTAGATGATCTTTCAGAAGAGAACTCAAATGAGTTTTCCAGATCATCATTCCCAGCTTTCCTTCCAGTTCTACATTCTGTCCATCTAACATCTCAGCATAGCCATCAGCGCATTGATTGAGGAACAATGGTAACCAACCTGCAGGAATAATAATTTATTCCTGCTTTTTCCTGCCTCACTAACCAGTTATTAATCCACAAGAAAACCTCTTGTCATCCACAATAGTTTCATTTCTTTGGTAAGAAGCATCATTAGAAACTCTAAACGCAGTGCTTCCTATTCTCTCAAAAAAAGGGCCAAGACAATTCTGCAGTAAGTCATCCATCCTTCAGACTACTTTTAACATGAAAGGACAACATTACTGAGAGACTGAGACTTTTGCTTTGCTTAGGGGAGAGCTGCCATGGCTAATTTCCACAGAATATTTACACCGAACTCCAAGTTCTGCACACACTCTAAATGACCTTAAAAGACACTTAAAAGATTTTTTAAAGAATCCTATAACCTGGATTAAAATCTGGACTCCAGTGAGGTCAGTATTCCCACTATCACCCATTTCTCCAAAAATACTCCTTTTTCTGTTTTCTTCCTTCCCAACAACTGAACAAAAATGGAACTCTGTCATGAGAAACAAGTGCCTATAATTAATGTAAATTACTTCATTACCTTAAAAGAATCCCAAAACTCCAGTTGTTGAGCCTTTTTTCATCATGATCACCACTCCTCTAGGTAGTCTAGTGATTTTCAGACTGCACTCCAGAGAGTACTCCACTGATGTCCATGAGAAGTCACAAAAACAAGCAAGCCTTTGAATCACTAAGCAGTCTGGAGAAGGTGAAAATCGCCATTCTGTCTATTTTTTCTCCTCTGTCTCCATACTAGCCTGCACAGATGGCTTACCTCCTAGTGAAATCTCCTTCTGCACTACCTGATGATTGCTCACATCCAGCCGCCTGACACACACAGAGCTACCACAGAAAGCTGGAGTAGCCTCTTCCTCTGTCCCTCCCCCAGTGTCCCAAGGCAAGTGCTTCATCCTCTATGTTCATGTCACACTGGCACTCCCTAGTGTAGGGATACTCATCACAACACCCAGCAAAGTAAGCATTTCAGAGAAATCAAGGTAAGAGCCCTAACACACATTTAGTTAAAATTAAAAAAAAAAAACAAAACACAACAAAACAAAACAAAACAAAAAAAACCCCACCATGTGAATATTCACATTTTCTTAAGGATTTAGAAAATTTATTTGCTAAGACCACCAAACAAAAGCTACCATTTTCTTTCTCGTTGTACACTTTCCTTCTTTATTCCTACATACACCTAAATTTTTGCTAACTCATCTGAAGTTTTAGCATGTTATTGTTAAAAAGAAATTCACAAAACTCAGAGTAAAGTCTTTATGAAATAATGAAGAGGAGTGCTTTGCATAAGACCATACAAACTACAGTCTATATTTCTTAAATGTTTCCAATTTAAGAGGTGATTATTGTGTGCAGTTCATGGAGCTTCTTTGCTTAATTTACTCCCTTTTTAATAATAAAACCAGGTACAAGTAATCATTGTGATGATTTTGCTTTTTAATTTTTCTTTTTTCACTAAGCATAGGAAGGAACACTGTAGTGACAAAGGAGTCAGAGTTACATCCTTAATGGATATTTGAGAAGGAAGGGGGGAAGGAGAAAGAGGGAAGGAGGGAAAGAATCTTAACGTATGTTCTCTTGAACTACATATTTCTTAAATTTTGTTTAAAAAAACCCTTGGTGTTCCTAAAAGAAGGAAATGTCCCAGACTACCCTAGGTAAGACTCTGTTATTATTTGCAGCAAAATAAATAGTTGTACACAGGGCTATATTGCTTAAAGAACTAATTTTTAAATTCAGTTCCTTGAACATCTATTATGGACTATTGGACTATTTCAATGGAAGAAAACAAATCAATTGAGCTCCTGGTATAAGCACAAAGCTGAACATAGCTATAGTACCTCAAGGATTGGTAGGGAAACCTGTAACATGCTAATTGTTTCCAAAGTGAAAGGAGAAATCATTATGGTTGCCAATCAAGAATCTGCTAGGCAAATTTCAATTAAATACAAGGTAAGTAAGGAAGTAAGGCTGTAGGTGAGGTGTGACATTACTTGAAGGCAAAGTACACACAATGTCGTTTCACAATTAGCAAGGACAGGCACAAAAGAGTCTAAGAGCTGAACCACTGTATAAATTCCACATGATTAATTGCATTGCTGGCAAGAGTTTCAGTTGGAAACAGGTATCTATCTCTTTAACATCTCTCTCACTAACTGCTAAATGGAAATATAATTCAAAAGCTTCAACTGTGGCAACTAGCACACCTAACGAATCTGGAATTTTTTCAGACTCCCTTCTTTCTAGAACATTAGCCTCTGCCTAGTTATGATAAATATCTCATTCATTACTTCCTGGGCTCATTTACCAAAAGTAAAAGACTAAAGATAAATACTTAGAATTGGCTAATTAACAACAAAAAAAAAACCCCACCTCCTTATAATGGCAGTTTAACCAAATGGAAATAATGTCATTAAAAATGTATTAGATAAATCTGTGTATTTTTCTATTCATGCACTTTCTAAAACCAGATCACTAAATTTCCATAATATCCATTACACAGAGTTACTTACAATTGTCTCCAGTGAGTACTTCTCAGGCCACAGGTCATTAAAAAATAAACTATTTACCACAAATATCCCAGATGTGCTCTTTGGGCTTTGCGATTAATTATATATAATTACATTATCCCTTCTGTTTTGTGAATGCAGTAACTAAACAATTTTACATGCACCATAAATTTTGAAATCTAAAACACAACTGACATTTCCTATTATTATATTCCATTATCACATGATTCAGTCTTGAGACTTAATTTTGTTTTCAATATTTATGCCTGTAAAATCTTGCTTCACAAAATCCCGAGTGCAAAAGGTCCTAAGTAAGATGTAATATAAATTTATTTCAGTATTATTTTTTTCAACATAAAAACATAACTGAAATTCTATTTTTGCAGTTACTTCCAATCATCTTAAATCAGTCACAGAATCATTAAGGCTGGAAAAGACCTCTAAGATCACCAAGTCCAACCATCAATGCAGCACCACCATGGTCACCACTAAACCATGTCCTCTAGTTAGAACCTTTGTTCTATTAGAAATTAAATAGCTGCATTTCTTGCATCTTTTACCTACCATAGTGTAGCAAACAGGACATGGTTAAGCAAATAGGCAAGGAAGAGAGCATGGACAGTGTTATATACCATACAATATGCAGCAGCAGTCACATTGACATTTCTCCAAAAAAGTATCCCTTCCAAGGGATTGGTTAGGAATTTTGACAACAAAATCCCCTCCAGAGCTGGCTGGTTTACAGGGGCTCTGCTGAAGAAGTGCAAATCCTTGGCCTTGTCTTGAAATAGCTTTCATACATCAAGAGGAGTGAGCCACCTGCAAAGAGAACCAGGAAAGGGTGCCCTCCATCAGCAGCCAGTACCATGATCACATGCTGAGTTAAAAATGCAGCTTAAGGGAGGTCGACAGCTACACCCATTCCTCAAATGGGCTGCCTCACACACCAGATGGAGCATTGGCTATCAGCAAGCTACCAGTAAAGCTGCTGGATGGTTGTGGACCTGCCAGGAAAAACTCCCTGTAAGCTGACAGGGCGGCTGGGAGCTGCCAGGGACTCAGCAACTCACAGAGTCAGGCTCTTCCCAGCTGCCAAAATATCACCCTTCCCAAAACTGCAGCGTATAACTACAGGAACATGCACCATGGCTTTCAAAACTGCTCCACATTTCCAGGCGGCTGATGCATAAAAGGAAACTACCAGTTCTTTGGCTTACAGGGGCTACCACAAGGAAATGCCACCAAATCCCGGATGAAATAACAAAACAGTTTGTTCCCAGATGATCTATGCAAGCATTGTATGTTTGGTTCTGAGGCTGCTGCTGGGCTGAGTGCACCAGGTGCCCACCTGGACACTCCCAGGCTTCTGTGTTGTTTTACCACCCTGACTACGGGTACATTTTTCTTCCACTGGGGTAAACTAGGTTTTGTTTTTATTATCATCTTGACTCAGCAACTGAGTCCATTCCGAGAAACCTTTCCAGAGTAATTTGTGTAAGAAGCATACTGAATGAAATCAATGGACCAGCTCTCAGGAGGCAATCATGCTGTAAGGAAAACTGTCAAAAATCCATGATGTGTACATGCTATCATTATCAGCCTTCCATCCACTCACTACCTTACTGTTTTGCTATTTAAACTAACAAATTTACAGTGCTGTAAGTGCTCTCAGATTTTTTTTTTCCTAATTCATTGAACTAACAAACCTGAAGTAGTTCAGACTGTGTGTCACTGCTCAGTATTACTGTTTACTTGAGTTCCAACTCCTAGGGCTTTATAAACACCAAATGTAAACAGGTACAACAGGCCCCAAACACTTCACACAACGATACTATCCTGGCTTTCTTATAGCTCAGAAAGAAAGAAGAGACACTTCATTTCTTTGAACAAATAATCCACTAAGGCACTGAACAGAATTCATTAGAAGAAAAATAGTTGTTTATTGTGTGCTAGAGGACAATACCAGAAAGAAACCAAGCACAGAAAAGCATCCCAGGCAAGTGACACTTCCTAATATCTTTCGCGACCGAGGGGACACAGCAGCCCTCTCGGGCCAGGCACCGGAGATGCCGCTGCAGAGGGGAAGGCGAGAGGAACTCCCGCAAGCCCACCCTCGCCACGCCGCGGCCCCGCCCGGCAAGGCGGGACACCGGGACGCGGGGCCCTCCCGTCGCGCCGGGGGGGAAGGGCCGGGATCGCTTCCGGAGCGCGACCTTCGCGGGCGGGTGAGCGAGTGCGGGCCGGGCGCGGGGCTTTCCCTCGGGCGGCGGCACCGCTTCCCCCGCTGCCTTGGGGCCGCGGGCGGATGGGAGCGGCGAGGCGCGGGGAGGCGCCGGGGCCGAGGCGCGCTGGGACACCCGCCGTGTGTTGTGTGCAGGTGGGCGGCGAGGATGGCGGCGCCCACGAGGGAGGAGAGGACGGCGTGCTGGGGGGCCCGGGACGAGTTCTGGCAGTGCCTTGACAGCCACGGGGATGACGCCGCCAAGTGCGAGAAGCTGCGCCGGGCCTTCGAGTCGCGCTGCCCGCAGCAGTGGGTGAGCACCGCCTGAAGCTGCCTAAGGCTGGGCGAACAGAGCGTGTCCTTGCCCGTCTGTAACAGCAGCGACACGTAGTCACAGCTACCTTGTTAAGGATGGCAGCTCCAGCTTCGAGGAGTGCAGAGCGTGGGCAGCCTTACGCTTTCCCATGGATAAGCCTACACTCTTACCGGGAATAACTTGGTTTGCCTTGTTCGGGAATAAAAGCTCCTGAATGGACCACTGACAGGCCCAGGAACTGTGAGAAGCAGTGTATAGTACAAAGGGAAAGGAAAATAAGATCTCAAATTTTCAGATAAATACATAGCTATACAAATTTTTTTAAATTAAAAAATAAAGTTTTGAAAGATACTTGAAATGTTTTAGAAGTGCCCATAAATTACTATTACTAAAGAAGAGAGGCCAGGAAGGGAGCTGACATGCAGGGGCTACAGTTGTGTGGCATCTTAAGACTGGCATCTGATACCTTCTTGTGCATAAAAATACCCATTTTCATGCAAAGTGTAATGTCACAGTGTTACACGTTGTGCTTTTTAGTTTCCTTGGCTCAATTTATAACCATTTTATAATAGGCCTTGTCCTTTAGTAACAGTGGTGTCTGAGGGGCTGAACAGTTCCTGTTGCAGCTAGTAGACTGAAGTCAGGTTAAAAAATCCAAGTACCTTCACAGTTCCTGCACTGACTTGCACTTCAAACACTGCAGTTGTGCTGTATGTCATCTCTAGTGAGGGTGGTCTCATCAGCAGTGCTTTGCACCATCCACATCAGTGGCTCTAGGCAATGACTTCAGAGGTTATGTGGTCCGTGATACCACAGAAAAGCTGCTGGACTTAACTTTGCATCACAAGTAATCTTTGTTGATAGCAGTGAAAAGAGCAAAGCAAGAGGCTGCTTTTACTAGATCATGAAGTAACAGGATGGTGAACTTCAGGAAAACTGAAGTTCACTTCCAAAAGGGTAAAGAAGCCTCCACAAAACAAAAACCAAACACACCATTCTTTAGTCTTTTATTTCAACAGAGGAAGAAACTTGTAACTAGTGGGTCTTTTTCCTCAAGTTCACTGATAATTCCATAGTCTTGTTGTGATACATAAAACCCCTTCCTGTGCTAGTTTCTTCTGATCAGCATCTTTTCTCTTTTTAAACAGGTTAAACATTTTGACAAAAGAAGAGACTTCTTAAAATATAAAAAAAAGCTTGAAACAGAAGGGTATGTTCCTCCAGAAGCTGCTGGAAAGTCTTAGGTACTCTGCTTTCATAATAAATCAAGTAACTACAGAAAGAAGAAGCAAGAAAAAGCAATAGGAGCTGCAGGAGTGCAAGAACTGGTAACCTGACTGGCTCCCTGAAATGCAAACTGCTATTCTTGCTGCCAGGTCTCACATGTCTGCTGAAAGATGATTGTGTACAGCTTATGGTGCAGGGCTGTTAACAGATCTAAGGGTTTGAATGTATAATTATTAAAGTTCTTTTACACAAATAAATAATTATTTAATACTGCAGTGTACATATTCTAAGGAGAAAATAAATTCTTTTTCAGTAAGTGAGCTGGGTTTTCCTTAAAAAAAAAAAAGTCCATTCCAACTTTCACATCTTATCAAAAGCAGGTGGTGGTATAATGCAATTTGTATTTGTCATTTACCAAGTATTTATAAGTATTTTTAAAATACAGTTTAAGTCAAACATTGGTTTATATATCAGTGGCCATTAGAAGACCTACTGCAGCCTGTGCATATGATAAGTAATCTATTTTGAGTATGCTTACTTTTTGTAAGCAATAGGAATTTTAACATTAGTTATAAGTTTTCAATCAGTATCTCTGCTAGAAGTATGTCAGTTTATTTACCATGATTCTCATGGTCTTTTGTTTGATTACCTTACTGATGCAGCTCCATTTAAAGACAAAGAGTTTACAGCAGGATTAATAAACTTGACTGTGGAAGGCATTTAAACAAGGGGCACCATTTAATGTAATTATGTAGAGTGAAGTTACCTTCCAAAAATTATATAATCTAGTAGATCTAGATGCTGGAATCATTAAATACTTTGGCTAAAGGCACCACTTCAATTTAAAGCATAGTCACCACAATTGAAGTAACTGCAGGAAAAATCCTGTGTTTTTGAGTGTGGGATTGTTCACAGTACTGCACTGATGTTCTAACAGTAGAAATAACACACACACACACCCCACATGCAATATAAATAGTATTTATTTCCAATGCAACAATTTAAGGAGGTAAAGTATTAAGGCATTTAAAAGTCACCCTGAACACTACAGAGAACAAAACATGCAAAAGCTAAGAATCCTCATTCACCCTGAGTTTGTATCTCATCGATTCAGAATTTCATGTTGTAGCACCATAGGAAGCCCCTGGAAAGTACTATAAGGCACGAGACTCCTGGCAGTTATTTGTGTTGTTTTTGCTTGATCACTTGTTGCCTTGTGTACTCCCAGATCAGCAGAGCTCCGCTTACGTGAACATTGAGTGATCGAATAATACCCTGCTGAGGAATTTCCACACAGACATCCAGATGGTGAATCAGGTTTGCTGGGATTCCTTCATGTTCATTTCTAGTAAAGAAGAAACAGTAACTTGTATCTGAGAAAGGACAAGTATTCCAGAAAGCAGAAAATACAAATGTCACAGCAGCAGCCAAATACCCTTTGACAAATACGGTGGGTCTGCCTACAAGTGTAACTGATGACAACAAATGATTTTTTAAAAACAATAATACATTACAAGTACAAAGAAAACACGGGGAGGCCTGACTAAGTTTTGATGTAGGAAAACTGGTGGTGCACTCAATTTTCAGTTCACTGGTCCAGCAGTAGCTGAACACGCAACATAAACACTCTCTGCTTTTATTTTTTCAACTCCATATACAGCAAAATGACCAGGGCATGAAGCTGCTGGCACAGCAGGGAAGATCAGCTGCTCACTTTACATTTGGCATGAAGGAATGTCAAAATTCATTTGAAGCCTTTAACTGGAAGTTTTGCCTTTTCAGAACTGAGCACACCAGAAGATACCAGATGTTACCAGTAATTAAAACTATGTTATTAATTAAAAGAGAACAAAGTGACTATGAAAACTACATTTTGAAGACAAGGTACACATAAAGTTGGGAAAAAGGTATTTCTGCTCGTGTTGTCCTAAAGAATAGTCAGGCCCTTCTTCCTGGTCTCACTCAGTAGCCCTGCAATGCCAGTAGCTTTCTGACTTGTAGGTGCTTTACTGTGGATTTCTTTAAGCTTGCTGAGCACACTACAGCCTACACATACAGGGCCCCCAACACCTGGAAAAATACAATCCACGCTGTTGCTACCTTCACCCATAATAAAAAGGCGTTACAATGTATGGACAGGTTATTAAGTATGAGGAGAAGGATCGTGCAGGAGTAGGTATCAATACCTCCTTCTCCTTAGCACATAAAGCCAAGCTCTACTCTTTCCATAATCACTTCCCATCCTAAAATCACCTTTACCAGTGTCACTTGGTTTTCATATGACCAAACTCTGACTAGAGGAAGGGATGGACTGCAAGAGGTAGATTTACAAAAAAGTATGTGCTCTTACCCCAGCAATAACAGTGACTTCTCTGGGAAGCAATATTCTGTAAGATCAAAACTTTTAGCTGTCTGCTCCACACCAATAATAGTGTAGCCCTCTGTTTTCTTCTGCTGTAAATAATCAACAAGCTGACATGGTTTCACCTACCCATGAAAAGGAGAGAGAAATACAAAAATACTTAAATAACATCTTTTGTAAACTTCTGAAGTTACTGTAAAAAACAATTTACTTGGACAGTTTTCAAGATTATTGACTTTTATGCCTGAAGACTCTGTTCGTATACACAGCTTAACATTTTATAAGCTCTTCAGCAATAACACCAAAGGTCACTAATGCCACAAAAATGTACCCCACCAATACAATGAAGAAAGGCTTTTCTAAGCTTCTGACAGCTACAAGACTCGTATCTGAATGTAAAAGAATCACTCTTGCATAGTGACAAGGTACACAGTTGTTATTTAACCTGAAATTCCTTCCCAACACAACAGAACAGCCAGTACTGAAATTGAGTTGCCTTATACACCTGAACTGCAACTTGGGATAGCTCAAAGTGAAGAATTTCTTAGTTATTTACATCCTACTCTCTAAACTGCTTATTTGTATTAAAATGCCAATTTCTTCAAGCAACAACAGCTCTACCATCAGTACACTTCTGTACAGAGATCAGGCACGACAACACGTGTCCATCGGCATTCTGTTTTAGGCAAACACACTATAGCTGTCTTGTTCTGAAAATAAATACCATGGCGGGGGGCGGGGGGGGGAAATCAAAAATTTGCACTGAGTGTTTCAGATGACTTAGAGCTGACCTGGAAAAACTGATAACCAGATAACAGTTCTAAAAGTTGGCAAAAATTAACTTCAGGCAAACTCGGACAATCACTATGAAGTTACCAGAAGCAATGGATGAAGCAAAATAAATGAAGTGTTATTCAACTTTTATAAATAAACATTAAATTCCAAGACACCGCTATAAAACAGAATAAGATGTAATAATGACAGCTCACATAATCAGTTTTCCACAGCAATAAGAAATTGAAAGTATTTTTTTAATTTTTTTTTTTTTAATGAGGTTGACCCACAGCTTATACCAAAACACTCAAGATTAAGTGTCAGAGATAACAACGGGTGCTTCCGTTAAATAAAAAGTTCATTTTTTCAAGATAAATGTAAAACTCTGCACTATGCATCTGACAACTGAAGATGCTCAGTACACTTTTTAACAATTAAAATGTTTCCATTCACCTCAAGAAGGGGGAGCCACTGCTCTGCAGAAACACTAAGATGCTGGAACTGCTTATCCTGTATATAATGAAGACTGCCGACAACTAATGCAGATGCCCCAAATATTTCACTTGTACGACATAAACCTACAAAAACAAGACATAAAGTTATTTTTGTGTAGAAAATAAACACCAATCCAGAATGTTTTAGTAAGTGAAAATGACAAAGAACGCAAAAGTGCAATGTTACTTTAGGCATCTATTTTTATTAGTTTCAGGTCTGTTCCACGCCACGCCTTATTCCATATAAAAAACCAGAAAAAAATGTTTTGTAACTTAGCAGAAAGATAAAAATTAGAAAAGCACTATGTCTGACAACGTGCTTTTACAACACTAATTACATAAAGTAAGGGGCTGGTGTCCAAGCCTTAGCAAGGATGGATGGTTAGACACATATACACACAAGCTTAAGCTTTAAATCCAGTATTTGTTAAATGAAAGACTTGAGAGGATGACACACAGCATTACAATGCAGACACCACCAGCCCAGTAAGAGGGCTTACTTTTCATGAACAGCCTCAATGCAGTCATTTAAACTAACAACATCAAACACAATGGCAGTAAAGTAGCTGGTGGATTTACATATCACAGCTGATACGACATTGTGAAGGAGTTCTTAACCCGGAAAGGGGACTTTATTGACCACCAGTCATGAGACTCTAGTAGGTCTACAAGATTTGTTTTACTTGTTAAGAAGAAAAATGTATTTCCTTTAACCACATACACAGTTGAAAAACTCAACTGTAACAGAGAAGATAAATTCAGTAAGAAACTGAGCATGATTTACAGCAAAGTTCCATTTAATTAATGCATGCTATGTGTAGATACTTCTTTTTTTTGCCTTAAAATGTAACTATAGAAGACCCCTGCTCTGAAGAAGGAAGTATTTCTTTTTTCAGGATAATGATCTGTTTTTCTGAGCAGTACTTACAAAATTTTCTAACTGACAACATAAAATGAAATTAATTTCTATTATCTAAGTGGGCTCTAAGGTCTAAAATAAAAGTTTAAAAATGTGAAATAAACCTTACCTCCTAAATTAGTAGGTTTATCAATAAGTGAAGCCACCACGATCAATCTGCTGTTTGATTTACCAAGTTTAGCAGCACGATCCTGAAATGCCATTTCCAAGTCTAAACTAGGAGTACTGTTTTTCCAGGGTATAATCTTTTTCTGAACATCAGTCCATTCTGTCTGGCTATCTGTTTCAGCTGAATGTGAACCTATAAAAACAAGTTGTTGTATTCATATGGATATGCAAGCGGAATTGAAACTAGTGCTTCAGTAAAGAAGATAATCTAAATGGTAATACTGTAGAAAGTAGATGACTCTGATAAACAGAGATCAGATTGATCACAGATATATACAGCTATTGCACACAAAAAATTAAATGTAGATGAGGTATATTTTACCCATGTCTTGCTGAGACCAGTCACTTGGTTTCAGATCACAAAGTTCCGTTCGAGAATGATACCACTGAAATCCTGGTGGCAAAGGAATGTCGGTGAATCTGTCAAATTTAGAGAGTGAGATCCATTCATCTTCAGCAAGTTCCGCAAGGCGGGGAAGAGTGTAAAATATCGTCTACAATGTAACACAGTGTTATTAGCAGAGCACCACTAAAGCAAGCAAATCCAGATAATTAATTATTCTCTGGTAGTTTTATTGCACATGTCTTATCTAGCCGTCTATGCTTTTAATACTTGATTTTCTTGGTACTTGATATAGCTTGCTAATATATTTCTCCATATTCATAACTTTACATATAGTGCTATCCCAAACTTTCATAAATCTAGTCTCATTCTCTAACTAGTCCTTTTCTAAGGATCTACATTGATTACTGTTCTGAAATTCTAGAATACCAAAGAACTAACACTCTGCTTCTCAGCACAAAGGTCTTGTGAAAAATCTTGTATGTGTAACACTAAGGAGTTTTTAAACACTCTCACAAATTTCTAGGAAAGAAGACAGATTTATTTAATGTCAAAATGAATAAAGTCAAAAGCAGTAAAATCAAGTGGTAAAATCTGACTCAGCATTACCAATACAGCTAACCACAATTTATCAAGGAGAAGCAAATACATACACTGAGGGAAAGACTGAATAAGAGTTTAAAACTCAGACTTTTTGTTTATCCGAATGAACCCTTCAAGATGAAGAGGCACCCTGAATACATTTAAATACTTCATACATATTAGCCATACTTTTTTTTTCCCCCTCTTGTGCAGAATTTTCACTTTCTGCTATCTAGCATATTTTTTGTTCACAAAAATATTTCACAGAACATCAGTTAAAAAAAGGAAAAACTCCTTCTCTCAAAGATGGCACAGTTTGTGCCAGAACATATACCCCTGTTCATACCCATGTTCATCTCGTATTTTCAGCTTACTTCTTCTATCTCATTTATCTGCACCCTTATTTTTGCCTTCCTTCCCCAGTGTTCCTTCAGCTGTCATTTATTTAAGCTATAACAGAAAGAATAGCTGAAAAAGATGTTCTAGAAGTTATATATGTACCCTGTTCACACCAAGCAACAATTTAGCTAGGCAACCTCAAGTTACTTCTAAGAGCAGATGTCTCAAAAATCCTAACAAACTACATGCAATTAAGTAGATGCTCTTCAGTTATTAGAATTACCTTTCCCAGTCACAAAAACCCTATCAACTCTCACGGATGGGCACATTCATCACACATACCTAGGTTCACAAACCAACCTAGCTTTTTATCAAACAGCAAGAAGAAAATTAAGCTGCAGTCTTAGTCTAAAATCCATCACAATTTAGGCGAAGTAATTTTTCAGAGTTTTAAACGAATAACAGTTGATCATTTCATTAGAAAATAACAAGAAAAATAAAAATACAGTTGTAAAACACAAATAGTGTGGTCTCAAACTTGCCTCTAGACTGTAATCCTCAAGTGGATGAAATGTCGCAAAAAAGAAGTGATCTTGAATTCGTTGCCAATTCCTTCTAGCATTTCTGCAATTGCAGAAAGTAGTGTAAGATACACAAAAAAGGCAACATAGTGGATTTTTTGTTTTTTTCAAATTGTCAGATGGGAATAAGACAACATGGTTTATTTACTATATATTGTATGGGAAAGGAAATAATTAAGTAAGAAGTAAGGACCCATTAAAAAAACCCAACAGCATTCAGGAAATAAGTTTTGTTTATGTTTTGAAAAAGGTCCATAACACATCTCCAAATCTCCGAATGAAACTGGATATTAGCCTATGGTTAAGTGTCAGCTTTCAGCTGTCAGCAAATAAAAAAGCAGACTCCTCCCTCTGCTTTTTTCTGTCCCATGTCTTTCCACGCCAACTTCTTTTTAAACAGAGTTAAAAAAACCACATAAAACCCCACAGAAGTTATCAAGTGCCATTTTAGAAAATTAGACTGTAACTCAGAAGAATGTTACTAACCCTGTGCCATGCATGTTTTCCACTTGCTGAAGGCTGGATTCAATAACTGGTGTCAGAGCTTCAAATTCTTCTACATGTAGCATTCTGCACATACCCCAGATTTTTTTAAGGGCAACTAATGCATAAAGTCGAACACTGAAATTATGGTTAAAACACCACTGTAGAACAACTATGAGAGCTTTCTTCAAAGCTGGCCTCTAAGAAAAAAAGATAAAGAAATTTCTCCTATTTATGTTAAGCCTTACCATACTGTTCAGAAGTAGAAAAGCTATGAGTGCTTCCTCAAAAAAACTGCCTTTTAGTAACAGTACATATATGTGCAATTACAGGCTTAAAAGCGTACATGTCTTTTGAAAATGTATTCATTTGCTTTAAAAATTATTACTCTGCATACAAGGAAACTTCTATTTACTTGTGAATGAAAGAGCAGCAGGGGAAAACCCAGGTGCATCCACATGGTTAAGTTAAAACTGGAGTAGCTATTCTAGAACATTTCACAGGTAATCAGGCCCTATATATCCAGAACATCTGCCATTTAGCTAATTTTCATCAGTACAATATTTTACAGAGGTAACAGGAAGAGTTAGTGCTTTCCATATCAAAGGATACCATAACAGGAAGTAGGTATTAAAAAGGTCTTAAAAATAAGACTGCAAAAATGTTTTTTATTTCAGAACTCCGTATACTCTGCAAGTGAATAAACAATAAACATTTCTAGTCAAATTTACCTTCTCTGAGGTATTTTGAAGAATGATGTCAAAGTGAGACAACACTGATAAAAATGTGCAGATGCTTGTTTTAAGCTTTTCTTCATCCTAAAGCAAAAGAGAACGTAACAAGAAATATGCATATATGCTTTTATACCCTATAAGTTTTCACAGCATCCTCCATGCATGCAAAAATATCAATGCTATCAAAAAATCTGTGTGTTCCCACAGCAAAATTTACTAAAATACAAAGTTGATATTAAGATTTCATTTTTCATAACATGTTATTTGGTTTTCACTAACAAAATCAGAATGAAGTACACAGTGGTATAAGTGAGCTGAAGTTCAACCCAAGTTCACTACACTCCCCCAGGAATGCACAGGGTCCTCACCAGTTCACAGACTCTTTCTTGCCTGGGGCTCCTGCTACCCAGAGCTCAACCTGCACTGCAGCAGCACACTGATCTACCTGCACCAAATGTATTCCCCGACACAAGGATAGCCTCTGAAAATACAATCTGTATTCCTTTTTCATAAATCTACATGTTTTCTGCTTGCTCTGATTGTTTGAATGGGCCCATTGTGATTTAGTACACTTGTTATCATCATGAGATCACTTTGATCCAACAGAGTATCATCTACCAAAATGACAGTGATTCCAAATGCCTGAGCTCTTGGAAAGAACTCTGAAACAGGAAAAGGTTACATCCCTTACAGCACTTTTCATCGGTTTAGATAGAATGACAAGGCATCTTTATGCACTTAAAATGAAAAGTATAAATCGTAACAGCCCACATCACTAACAAGCAGAGTTGTCTCAGTATTAAAAACATGTATTAAAAAAAGAGAGCACTATTAAGAACCTGCCTAGTTTTCGGCAGAAAACGTACATATATATACACACACAAGTTTTCAATATTTTCAATGTAATTTTCTAGAAACCAGACAATAGGACAAGAATTAAAAATTACAGTTGAAACTAGGCTATTTGATAAGCAAGAAGACATCTACATTTAACTCTTATGAGTTAATGCTTCAGCAGAGGAACCACCACGAATACTGTCTTCCCACACACTGGAGGAGATACAAGGACATACATTTTCTTCTCAGCCCAAATATACAATGCTAACAAATTCAAGGATATCAATACAGACAATTACTATTTCTGCAGGTCAATTCTTATGGGTAATTACTTAGAGAAGAATCCAAGACACAAAAATAAGTAAGTCAGCTAGTAAGAGCTAGTAAGTCATAAGTATTTATTCAACCCTTTTACAGCTTTTAGGTACCATCACTCAAACCCTGCCTCCAGTTTTGGAACCACATTACAGAATTCCACTGTGAGAGAAGTCCATATTAAAAGCTGCAAATTGAACGTGTGCTATGCAAGTCACACTCCCACTAACAAAGAGGATGCACAAGACAAAACCTGGGTGTGGAAACCACAAGTGACTTTGCAGTACCTTCCCAGACTCAGAATCTAGGGCATCCATGTGTTCCTGATGGTTCTTGTATCAACTACCCTGACTCACTATGGCAGCTCTACTCTGCCTAGAATAGTACATTGTAAAAGGAAATCTCTCAACTGGTAGAATTCACGTTTTTTCAGCCACTATATATCACAAATTTCTAAATGTCTCAGATTACAGCTCAGATCACTTCCAAGTTCAATTACCTGCTCAACAACCCACTGCTTCTAAAGGAAGATTGGAATGCACAGAAAATAAGGTGTGGGAAGACAAACCATACCCTCTGTGTTCAAATTACTCTTCAAGTGAATGTCAAAGTTCTTACTTACATAGCAAAAGCAATTCCAGAATTTATTAAGGAATTGGGGGTATTTATGTAGACTCAAGATAACAATCCATTCTATGAAGTATTTCACAGATGCCTGATTATTACCAAATCCAGCCTGAAAAACTTTATCAAGGGTTCCACACAAAAAATTCTGAGAAAACAATCAGATAATCACTTAGTATATTGTTAGTTATTTCCATGAATAAAAAAACCTCTAAATAAAAGAACATTCTCAGCTACATAATATTAGACAAATGAAAATATTTTAGAATCTAACTTCTTTACTATACTTCTCAAATATTTTCTTATGAACCAGCATTTGATGAAAGTAACATTTCTCAATTTCTAACTGTTCATAAAGTAGCAACATTTTTACTAAATGAAAAGCTATCAGTCAGATAATCAGTACAAAGTTTTAGCTACCTTCAACAGGAACAATCTAACCTCCTAAAATTCCCAAATCCAAGAATCAGTTTTCAGTGTCCTCTAGAAATGTAACAGAAATCTGTGACTTCAGACTGAAACAATGAAACTACACAAAACTTCTACATGAGCCACAGAGATTACAAGCCTTTTATACCCTGCTGTAATTTAACATATGCAGTTTGCATATTTCTTGAAGGTTTGCATATTCTTGAAGGTAAGTATTTATTTATTTATTTATTTATTTAATAGTTCATAGTGAAGAGCAATACCTGGTTAAGCTTTGGAAGAAGAACTAAGAGTGTCTGCCATACCCGGTTTTTAATTCTATGCTGTAAAGAGTTGGCATAATAGCGTGTTCTAGATCTGGATACCAGTTCATCCTAAAAGCAAATTAAAAGGTTTATTACCTATTCTTCCTTTAAAATTGAATACATGGAAATACACTTTACTGCACTAAGAACGCAGCATCTACTGCACAGCTATTATCAGGATTAAACATAAAGTTATTCAAGTTATTAAGAAAAATTCTGAAGCTTTTCATAAAATTCTCAAAAGTTCAGAAAGCTGAAAAACATACACAATGCCAATTAGTATTTTTACTTAGGAGCACAGAAGACGTTAATTTTAAAGCTCTTGAAGCATCAGAAAGTTAAAGAATTTACAGCACCTCCTGTATAAGAACAATTAAAATAGTACTACATAAAATGAAGCATGAAGACTCAAGTTGTCATTTAGTTATGTAAGAACTAAAGATCCTAAGTGAAGAGATGAGTATAAAAATGAAAATACTTCTATCTTAGAGTCCACATTTAATTAGTCATGCTGTCAATTAGATCAGCTTGTAACTATAGCTCTAGTTTTGAGACTGAAATTGATATTCTGCAATAAGATGTTTTCAGTGAAAGAAAATAGATGAGATGGAGCTTTTAAAATATTTGAAATTCATGTTCTCACATAGCTTAGATTCTTTTCCCTCCATGCTCTGTTTTGGCCTTCAAAATACATGACATCCCAAACTATTTCCTTAACTTCTTAAAAAGAAAATAACGTAATGATCCAAGTTCTACTTAACATTAAAATGCAAATACACTTATTTGTTCATGTTTAAACTTTGTATCTAAGAAAGTAAGGAAATCACTTCTAAAGCTCACTTTTCCTACTTGATCAATCTCACAATACAAATACTATCCATTTTTCTCCAGTACTTAATTGAGAAGAATGAGAGACCAACTCATTTCTTGTTCTTCAGACAAAAGCAGGATTCAACAGGACCAGAACGTATGGGTGATGTTCTAATAGCAGCTGCAGTAATTTACCACTGACTTTAGACTACTGTCAATGCATAAGCAGCTACGACATAAATGAAAATCAGACCCCAACCTTCTCCATTATTTCTATTGGTAAAGGTATTCTAAGGAGAGAGAGTTCTCTCAATTCAAAAGGCACTCTGCGATCGTTAAAGTGAATTTGGGTAATGTTCCAGGAAGCCAGGAAATCCACCAAAAAGAGAGAAATAAACCCAAAAGGCAATTCTTACTATTTTGATTTGGCCAAATTAACTCCTGTCTCATAACCCAAAAAAGTGTATTACTGGGCAAATCTACAGGCAGGTTAGAGAAACAACCATAAATACATCCTGTCAATTGTAAATATTTTACATTTTAGTAATTGTAGTAACATTACATTTATATATGAAGAGAAATTAATTTTACTTTATCAAGTAGTTTGATGAAAATGTCTTCCATAAACGTCTTATGCAACATATTTGATCCATCCAACAAGCACAGAAATTTAATAGCACAAACTCGAACGTAGTGATCATCTCGATTTGTACTGTAAAATATTAATAAAAAATAAAAATCAAACTCTACTTGTTCAGACAAAGACAAAAAATTCCTAAATTACAAAAAAGCACCAAACATCATCTTCCAACATACAGCCATCAAGTTGCCTGCAGTGAGACAATATGCATATACCTAGAACCAGAATTTTAAAGTCTGTTCATCATTGCTGATGAAGAAAACTAGGGAGTTCCAGATAACCTGCCCCTCCTTCTATCTTGAGGTCTTTAGTAGCATCTAGGTGTTCAAAAAAATTTTCCACAGAAATAGGTGTACCAAAAAGTTTCTGAAGTTTTGTGCCTGTAAATTGCAATCTTTTAACAACTAACTTACACTTACAGTTCGGTCAAAGGTTATGAATATACTCCTTATGGCTCCCTTCCAACTTGAGATATTCTATGATTCTATGATAAGAAGCTGAATTTAAGCCCAGCATATTTCCTATCATAGCATCAATCATGACGAAGACACAGTTCATGCCAAATACTGTAATATATATCCTCAAAGTCATTACCTTTCTGTAACAATGTTTGCTGCACATTTTTCTCCAAGATTTTCTACGAAGGCATGCACATCCTGAATAAGTCTTCACAGATGAAAGAAGACAAAGCAAAAAAATTAATAGAATAGCATACAAACCCTGCTTTTAATACTTATTTCAAAATTTAAAAGAAAACAAGGAACACAAAATTATAACAAATATAAACATAAAGTTTTTTTAATACCTTTGATCTCTCCTAAATACAGTTCCAAAGACACAAGCCTCAATGATAAGTTCACAATAATTTCCAGCATTTAAGAAAGCATTTGTCAAGGCACTTCCCTCATCAACAATAGGAAACATCCAAGATTGACAACAATGACTAAGAACTACATTGAAGACTCCAGTCTTTGTAGTGGACAGATCTATGAGCTTGAAAATTATCTGAAAAGAAGAAATACAAGACTCAAAATCTAGTTTTCAGAAGTGCCAAACTTATTAGAATAATACTGCAGTGATGCCTACTTTAGTGCGTCTGATGATCTTTTGCATCCTATCTCTGCTCAGGTAAATGCTGTCTTCGAATTTCTTTACAATTTATAAGAGCAGGGAAATGGACAACTGGCTCAGTACATGCTTATGTTAACAAAAGACAGAACTGATCTTCACTTAAACAGATGTAACACTGGATGCTTTACACAAATATCCTAAAAAGTGGAACAAATACACCAGGGCTTACTTCATGAGCACAAACCTGGTGTTTCTAATCAATCCTTATCAAGTAAGAAAAAAAAATTAAACATTAAACACAATTTCTTACATAGGCAGCCATATCACTAATTCTCTTCTTTAATGACGATTACATTCATGTTGAAGTTAAAGTTTGTATTTAAGTGGAAAAATGTCTTTGTACCATTTATTTTTTGTTTTTAAGGAGGGCATATTTATGATATTTGAAACTGTTATCTAGAACGTCTCCAAAAAGGAGAAAAATAAAATAAAACAAAAAAATGGCCTGGCCCCAAAATTTTTCATTCCTGCATTAGGCTAAGTGCAAGAATACATTTCAGTTACAAAGTAAATTTTTTTCCAAGAAATTGCAAGCATTTGGGAAAGGACAGGGGGATTTAGAATGAATAGGTATGCATTTTTATAAATTCCTATTAGATGTCAGTGAGCTGTCCATGAAAATGGTTCTCTAAAACATATGACAGCTCTTATAAGACAGAGCTGCTTCCCTTCCCTGCATTGAAATGATACTTTTGATACTGTGACACTTCTTTGACAGTAATGCCAGTTCTGCAGAGAAAGTTGTTCTGAATTGCTAAGGACTAAAGCACCAAGAGGTTCATGAAGAGCTTAAAACTGAACCATTGGAATACACTGTGAAGAAACATTTTCTGGAAAGAAAATTCTACGCTAGAAGCACATGGGTTTTTTACCAAGAATTCAAACTTTTTTTTTCTAGTGCAAAGACAGGTATTGTAACTTTCCTAGAAATTCCAAAATTGAACTACTGTGTTTCACCTGTAGGGAAGCAGCATGACATTTACTATGCATTTCGCAACCTGGAAATTTTTTTCAACTGCTTCATTAACATAATAAAAGTTCAGTACACACAAAAGGAATTTAAGATATTAAAGTTCTAGCACAATTAACATTTGAATGACCACAAAATAAAAGGAAGAGCTCAGCAGAAGAAATTAAGCTTAAGAACACAGTGCTCTAGGACCTTTGAGGAAACTCTTCCAGATTTTACCATAGCACTATTCCATTTTTCGACTCAGAAATACCTCTTTGTTCGACCCCTTCTAACTAATAAAAAGACAGAGTGCACTGTGGTAGACAAGGTTAAAATTATGCTTTTGTGACAAATCAGTATCAGGCAGTTCCATTTTTCATTTCTCTTTAGCTCCAACTATACAGCCATTACACAAGGGGTCAATGGCAACAGAGACTGCCGAAGACTGGGATAAGAATATACATAAGTAGGCACTTGCTTGGGAACTTTATCTTCATTTTCTTATGAAGGGGCAGAAGGTGGCTCGACCAGATGCCCTTTGTTGAGTATACGAAACCTTCATTAGCTCCTTGATGCCTGCTGTCATGGTATGTCCCACTGCAGACAATGGGATAGCTGTCACACAGACTCAAGACTCTCAACATTGGCAAAATACACCTTACATAATGCTTGAAACACTAATGCTGACGTTAAAACAGTAATTCTAAGAACGTAAACAAGTTTTAAGATCAAGGAAAAAAAACTAACTACAGCTCATCAGTTACCAGAATACTGAGCATAGAATCAGCTGTTACAGATACTCATTAAAAGAAAAAGCTAATAAATTTCTAGAATGGAAGAGATATTTTACCATCTTTGCATATGTATCTTATTTTGGCTTGGGTCCACATGAAGGCTACAAATGCAAAGTGTTCTCTACCATTTAAAATACATGACAGTAACATTCATTTGAAGCATGTTTCCAAAAAGAACAAAAAGAAAATAAATGGCACTATATTTTAAGATAATTAGGGTAATATGAGGATATAACAGCAATTTTAAATAGCTAGGAAGTGTCCATTTTTCTCTAAAGTTGAGACATTTGCTATTACTTACAGTTCCAAGCGTGACACCAGAACAGAGCTACTTATGGTGACTTGGAAGCAACACTGCAACCCCTCCTAATGTGATTTTTGTGCTAAGTGCAAAGCAGCGCATGAGACAGTAAGTCTAAGCATACATATATACTGGTAGCTAATTCATAACATCTTACTGTTCAAGTAAAAGTCCTGCAGTCATTGTGGACTGTTCTGCACAAACATTTAATTGACACAAGGCGGGGGTGGGGAAACACACCCCCCCCCAAATTACTTAAAAAAAGAAAATAAACCACTTTTCAGTGTACAAAGCCAAGATGAACCAACATCCCAGTACTAAATACAGTTTCAATGACTTAAAATCAAAAAAGAACACTCTGACATATGCAAGTACCTTTGGAGTACTGGCAACTGCAAACATCTTACAAAAGAAAAGTAAAAATTATATTTTTCCCCTTCTCAACTATGGAAGCAGCTCTACCATGCAGTATTAAATTTGCTTCTAAACATAAAAATTGTGGGTTTTGTTTCCTACACCTGGACCAGCACCAAAAAAAAAAAAAAAAGCTTTAAAGACATTTTTAAGGAAGATGGCTTATTCAATAGCATCTACCAAAGTTTTGAACTGTTCTAACTTTTCATTTAAGGCAGCATTTTCATAAAGACTAAACTATTAGAAAAAGGCGTAATTTTTCTGAAATATTAGTAGTTTGAGACAGTACAGGTGTCAAATCCTGAACAAAATTCTCAAGAGGAATGGCAGTATGTAAAAATAAAAGACAAAAAAATTATTTTACTGCACGCAGAAGATAGCAAACAGTCTAAAAACATAAGAAACTGCTTTTCATTTTCTGTGTTACAAGAACAAACAATATATTTGTTTATCTTTAATGTAATTCTCAGACCTTTCATCATAATACTCTCAAACTTGTGCCTTTTTGGAAAGGAAAAATTCACAACAATAGCTGAAGGGAAAATAAAATGTAAACCACATTTTTAGATCTAGATACAATTTAAGTTCCTCTCTCTCAAAAAAAAAAAAGAATTCTTACAACTGACCTCTTTTATTTTGGCATATGCTTGACCCTTTGCACTTGCAGCAACAGCGAGAACCTCAGTATCAAAGATGAACTGAACAAAAGCTTTTAGATTGGACCAAAATATTAGCTGTGTATTGCTCAAAGAGGATACAATTTTCCAAGCCAAATCAAATGCTTCTATGCAGAGAAACTCTGATGAGTCCAGAAGCTGAAAGTGAAGAGAGCAAAGTGTTACATTTGACAAGAAAACACCCAAAAACTATTAATATTGTGGAGGTTTATCTTTTACCTTGGGAACAAGGACTTTCATGCAGTCGAACACAGGTAACACTTGGTCTGAAGGAAGAATAGTTAGGGCTTCTAATGCAGACTGCAGAATTTTTTTTGACCTTTCAACTGTAGATAATGACATTTCTGAAGTTTCTTCACACCCTTGAGCCAATGTCGGAAATGAATTTAAAATGAAACGAAGGCAAATCCACTGGTCACGAACATAGCGTGCAACAATTTTTCCCCATCCTTGAGATGTTGTTTCTTCACATAAGCTTTAAGAAAAGTATTAAATACATATTGTGTCAGTTTACCCTGCACATTCTTGCTGCATCAGGAAGTGCTTAAATGTACAAACTCACTATACTACTTTTAGATGCTAAGATTTATATAGATCCAAGTGGAGACTGGACAAGTTCATGGAAAAGATATCTAAAAATGAAGTGGTTTTAAAAAGAGTAAAATCAGTTCTGGGCTCAGTCAGTCTTATTAGTCATAAACATCTGCCAGAGTATTCGGTGGAAATGTTACTATCTGTTGGCCGTGGGTTTTTTTTGCTACCCAAGTATTTGGGTTTGGGCCCTCTGCCTTGCTCTGGTTTCCCTTTCCCAACAGTAAATAATTTCCATTTAAACTTGCTTTGTATATGCCATGGCTTTGTGCAGTGCATAAATATTTAAGGGGGCCTAAGGTAAGCAGTGTTCAAAGCTAGCTCTGGCTTCATTGAGCTGGAGGACTGAACAAAAGAACTTCTGGTCTGATCAATTCTCCCTAATTTAATGTTCTGAAAACTGAATGTTAAAACAAAAGAGCAACTGAATTAATAGCTACCGTACAGAATTATTAATTTTTATCTTGGCAAAAAGTTATTAAAGAAAGAACAGGAAAATCCAGTATCAGTATCTTAACCACTGCTTCACATTCATTATGTTTTTCTGGACAATTAATCAGTAATTCTGGACAATTACTGAAGCTTTAGCACAGACGTACCCACTTTTTTCTTCAATATAAGATGGCTTCTTTAATACTTCATTAAACTGAGAAAAGGAAATAAATTTCTTCAGAGCATCCACAGAAGGCAGAGATTCCAGGTGCGCTTCCAGCTTCCGATCCATTATCTCACATACTGCTGTAAGCGAAGCCATGCTAGCTACTTTTTTAATTTGTTCTTTAACCTTCGGCTCCTAAGTAAAACCAAATCACACATGAACAAATACGGACCCATTTCTTCTAATATGATACAAATAACATACTGATACATCTGATAATCACCCTATTTGTATCACCTCAGGCATCATAAGGCAGCAACTCTGCATCCTTCTACTTCCTTATTTTCTTACCTGTGCCCGACACAGCTTGGCTAGGACAGTGCAATAAATCACAAGTTACAAGCACTGACAGAAGTATAAATCTTGCAAATTATGGTCACTTAAGCATTAAGTGCAAGCATCTAGCTCAGCTGTGATGGAACACTTCTATCTAGTAACAGTCAGATAGTAATTAGAAAAAAAAATATGGGTCCAGTTAATCAGAAACCCCATGCAACAAGATAGCTGAAATCTGGAATACCACACACTAGCTGCTCCAAGCACCCAAAAAGTCACAACCATACTATGCTTATTTTCTGTGATAAACACATATATTCAAAGAGGTATGAAATAGAGTCTCAATTAAAAAAAAAGTCAATAAGCATGTAATTCCCTTATAGTAAGAAAACTTCAATGTTATTTAAATATCTCCAAGTTACTTTTGGCTGTGTAGAAACAGTTTAATTATTTTCCCATCTGTAGTTACTCAGCATTTTCTTCTTTCTTCTTAAACTGAAGATGTACTATATGTGCAACTGAAGAAATCATCATGACAATGTAATTGCCCTGAATTCAAAATAAGTTGGTAGAGGCCCCCAGTGAACACTAAGTTTGGAACAGAAAATGTCAACTTCGAAACTACTGGAATAAGCACATAATTCACATAAATAATGGGAAAAATAATGGTAGACCATTAACAGAACTACATGAAAAAACCAAAGCAGTGCTGGGTTCTGGAATTTCTTTTTCTCTGTATATTCCAGCTTTGAAATTCAACAGATCGTTAATAGAAAAGGCATTTTCATGTAATAGTAATAGGTTCATATTTGAGGAAAAAATCTTTTGAGTACACATAGTCCATTATTACAGCTAAAATTTTACCTCAGCTATACAGACTTCTAAACAATGTAATAAAATAAAAGTACTGAAAATCTTAGCTACAGATATTTTACATCAACATTACACTGCCAACTAAGGACATATGTGTTAGGGAGTATATATACACATACACATTCACACAAATTTATTTAATTTTACATTATACATAATATTAATATGACTTATAAAGTATCTTTATAATAAAAATCCATACTTGTATATAACTTACATTTATAGTATGACTATATAATTACTAATATATAATCTAAATACTATATTAGCATCAGAAAATATTTTAACTACTACTTTTTGGTTTTATATTAGAATTTATTGTTGTCCATAATGTTTATTTACCTTTTTGGAATTTCTCTCCTGAAGATTACAAATAGACGCATTTGTCAGGGAGGAAATGAAATTCTTGATAGGTGTCATTTTCTTCCAGCTGACTTCCAAGCACAAATGCACTATCTCTGGAATTAAAGCTAAGTACAAATCACAACGATCTAGGTCACCAACCTAAAAAGGGGGAAACAACAGTGATCTGAATCAGTAAGAGAAGGAAACTTAAATCAGAGAGAAAACTATTCCTAACAACGATAGCAGAATTAAAACAACAGCCGTCACTGTAATCAAAAAACCTTTAATTTTTGGTTTTGTTTGTTTGGGGAGGGCTACTATGTTTTAAATCTTTTCGATTCATAGGTGCTTTTACTTTTAGGGCTCTGGAGTGTGCCTTAGCAGAGACAGTGTGAAATTCTGAAAGAAATATCCACTTCTTTTATTTGCCAAGTTCACTTCCCTGCCTGGGGGAAATGGAATCCCAAAGGAATGGCCATGTAAAAACACCTGAGCTGGCCTGAGGATCAGAAGCAGTGTTCAAATCCAACTCAGCTTTCAGATCACGGCACACTGCTGCACCCTGTACATACACAATGGTGCATCTTGCACTTCTTCCCTAACCACATTTTATCTCATGGCTGTATCTTGCTTGTTTTACAGCTTTCTATTCCCCTTCTGTATTTGCAACTTTTCTTCACATACAAAAAACACCTCAATATAAAACCATGCATCAAGGAACTGCATAAAGAACTTTTCCTTCTTTAATTTTGAGATAAAATACACCTTCAAGTCTCCACTGACTTTTAGATACCATTCTCCTGATTCAACTCTAACATTTGCTTTGCCACTGGACCATTTTCACATCACTCTGCCACTGCACTCATTTTTGGGACTGTCCAATAAAGAAACATGTACCTCCTCTCTCTCTCAAAAGCACTGCAGTTCTTTGATACATTCAACAGGTCACTTTTAAAGAAGTCAAATTCCTCTTCTACCATTAAGTCATTTTGCTCTAAAAGTCATACGTTTGTTTGGGATATAAACTGAAACACCAGCCACAGCAATAAGAAGTGAAAGATAGTTAATTAAGATGATAACCAGGTCAAGTACTAAAAGCTTCCAAACTCCCAACATCTTATGTCCACAGCTATACGAGTAGATACAATGCAGTATATGATACTCATGATTTCTTACTATATGATTCCTTTAAATTTAAGAAGAAACAAGCAATACAGACTACAGACAGTAAAGATTACTTGTCAAGACACTTTTTTTTTTTAATTTTTACTGTGCCCTCGCCAAAAAAGTTAACAGAACTGTTCCTATGCAAATTGATTTTCTAGGTGCTTCAAGATTTGATATAAAAATGAGGAGCACTGGTAAAACAAATTAACAAGCAAAACTACACCCAAGTATGCCTCATAATCATTACTTACAGTGCTTAGCTCATCTGTAGTAAGACGTCGGAGAACAAATTCAAGAATACTCTCCACAGGCGTCATGAGAGATTTCCAGATAAAAAGCAATACCCCATCTGGATGGCGAGAAAAAAAAAAGTATTGGCACACAGAAATACAAACCCCTTAAGAATTTCGTTATATCATGCAGATTTAATTATGTCACAGAGTCAAAGTTATACAGCAATAATACTCAAATACCTAAGAATACAGTAAAACACCTTTATACTCTTTAGCAATGTAAGTCATGGGGCTGAAAGAATCAAACCAGATTACATCCTTTCCAGAGATTTCTCATGATTAACGAACCAAAAATCATGCAAGACTAGAAGACCAAATTATAGTTTTCCAGCTTTTCACACATAATTTTGTCCTATTCCCAACTCTCTCCACAAACTGAACTGACTCTGCAATAAAGAACAAAAGCTTTCATATCCAGCAATTAATTTTAGATGAGAAAAATGTATAGATTTTGAGGTTGTTGGTTTGGTTGTTTCTTTTTTTTGCTACTTAGAAACAATTCATCTTCAGGTACAGAGTAATCTTATGAGACTTCAGTCATGCAGCTTTCAGGCTTAACATTGTAAATGAAAACACAAGATTATAAACAAAATGAGATACTTTCTTTAAGAAAAGTCTAGGCTACAAAGGATACCACATGTGCACAGCACTTCACAAACAAAAAGACACAAGTTTATCACACATTCGGAAGCAGGTGACTGGTAAAACATATTTAACCACAAATACACTTCAATCTGTGCTTCAAGGATACGGGTAAGTTGAAAGCCAAAGAAATAACATCTCAACATGAAAACAGATTTAAAATGCTCTGCATGACCATCTTGTTCTAAAAATATCAGTCGTTTGCTTCAGCATTTAGGAGTCACCCAGAGGTGAGAGCTACTGGTTTTTTTTCTGGAGTTGACCCTCAGTTACACTTCATGTAGCAAAACTATTATGAAATGGAAGACCTTCAAAAAGTGAAAATATAAAGGGACATATTTTCAGAAGTTCCAAATCCATATTGTGCTTACTTGCAATATTCTCTATCAAAATGGCTCCTTGTATTTCTAAGGCTTAAATTGTTTAGAACAAACAGTTTAATTATGTCAGAAGATTATCATGTTTCATCATGTCACAAATCACTAAAACATCTTCTGCAATTTAAATTCCTTTATTAATTCCTTTATTATTCCCTACCATTTTATAATTTTCCATTTGATAAACAGGACTTTTCACCTCTCATTTAATCAATGCTGAAACACAACTTCTGTATTTTACAAACTTCCCACCCCTCACCACAGTCAATTCACAGCTGCAGAGAAAAAAAGATTTATTACTTGGCTCTCCTGTGCAGAAGGAAGAAGTACAAAATCATTGCAGAAAATAATATAAAAAAAAGTAATCCTTGTTTAGCCTAAAATTACAAGTGCAATTTGGAAAACCTCTTGAAAGACTGATGATGGTACTGGAATACCCGTGGGGACATTCAAAAGGATGGAAACTCTGCAGTGCTCAGCTTTACCACACTTTTAGAACTTAACATGCTATATCAGGTGTCAAAACTGCCAAAGCAGGAACAACGCATTGCAGACACACTAGCAAGCACATAAAGAAATAAGGCAAACATGGAAATAAATTCTTCTTGATAGTAAAAATCTAATATGCACTTGCACGTGTTTTGTAGAGTTCTGTTTCAGGCTTTTTCTAGCTTTGTGCTGGAGACTGAACGCACAGTGGTAGCTGGGACACGTCTTCCAGTTTAGTTTCATTTCAAGGAACCCACTTCAACAGTCAGAGACCATCCCCCAATAGGAACTTTAACAGCCTGCATAACTAATGCTCAATACTTCAAACAGCTAAAATTCAAGGGCAGCAGGGGGCTGAATGTACAAAGCACTTGTTAAAGCGAGAGCAGGCATTTACTTCAGGGCCGTATTTAGACACCTATACGAAATCCGGATGTAGAATCTGAAATTATTTTTGTTCCACATAAGAGCCTAGATCTGTAGCTCCCCACTCCAAAATTACTCTTGTACTCCATGTTATAGAAACACTGAAAAAAATCCAAAAATAACCTGGGGAAACAGAAACCAAACACCAAGATCCCTCTTGTTCCTGTTCAGTATCTTAATTAATGAAAATAATGCTGCAATTTTTCATTTGCTGACCAAGTTCTCACAAAAGGAGTGCTAAAGATTCCATAGCTTTTGTTGAGACTCTCCTGAAAGGTCTACAAGTTAAAGTTCTTGATCTGTGGGGGTCCAAAACTCCCAGACTGACAGATCACTAGGCCTGTATTTAAGTGAACATCTCTTAGCCTACCAGTCACCTCAGAAAACAGGATGTCCAGCAGGATCACTTTATGCAGTTGGGGAAGACTCTGGTTGAACCTGTGGCAACTAAGCAGGTTAGGCCAGGTTTCCATATCAACTTCTTTCTGAAGTGTCTAAATGATTTATGGAATCCACATGTTGGCAAAGAACAGGCCTATAAATATTTGCAATGGATAACAACTGTGTTCCCAGAAGGTTTCCATGTTCTCAATTCCCAGTCCTTAAGACACCTGTAGGATTGGACCCACAGCTCACTTTTATAACAGACATGCCAGATTGTCAACTTTTACATTTACCACTTCTAGGATAGTATAAATTTGACAATATAGCCGTACAACAGTAAATACTTTAGTTGTAGTTAATACTATAAGTAATATAAGACACAGTATACGGAAGATATCACTAACCATCTTGCGTATTGGAACATTTTAACGAACGGGTCTGCAATAACTTCAAGAGAAGCTGTAGGCTTTTATCTGTTTTCAGAGTTGGTATGTAAGCATTACTGCCAAGTTTCATCAAGACATCCAGAAGAGGGTTCAAGAAAGCCTCTAGTTCAATCCATTCTATGTTGCTTTTTCCACTACACAAAAACAAAAATTAAAAAGAAAGTCTTCTTCCAAGTATCTGCCTTAAGTGCTGAAGTTACTTATGGAAATAAATAGGACACGTTTCCAAGCCACTCAGGTATCTTTAGAAATGTTACCCAGTATGTTCGCAGCAACAGTTGGACAAAGTCTAAGGAATGATCAGGCTGACTGAAAGTCTGCAAAGAGAAGTGGACAGCTTCCCAACTTGATCAGGCTTCTACTGGATCCTTCAGGAGTGAGAGGATTGAAAAAGAGAGAAATGCAAAATAAGGTATTTCATACTTACCTGTATTTATTCTTCATCTGTTCCACATCAGCAGCCAATAGAATCATGGTTGCAACAAGCTTAGCCTCAAACCAGTCAGGCATAAAGCAATTTTCTCCTGATTAAAGATAATTAAAGGTTTCCACAGTAACTAAAATATACCTTCATATTGATTTCTAAAACTTCTGGGTTTGTAACTTAATTTAATAAATTAGTAGTAAAAAACCAATTAATGCTAACAAGAGAATTACTAATATTTCTTGGCATTCTTTAATCTAGATATAAACTAAACTCAAACACAATTGTTTTTCCTCTATGCCTCAAAGATACTAATCTCATTGGCCTTTACGCTGAAATCAGTTTTAGGCAGTATGTTATGCAGTAGCATATATTATATAGTAGTTCCCAACTAACATTTCTATTGATTTTAAAAATACATTAGCATAATTCAAATTACATTTACCAAGAACATAATTCCACTACACTTCATCAGAAACATCAGCTGTGATTTTGACCAGCTAAAAGTTATATGAAGAACTGAAACTATTCCATCAAAAGGAAATTTAAAAAAAAAGAAAACATCTGTAGTTTCTCTTTTCATCAATCTTTTATGCAAAACTACATCATAATACTTATAAAACTGTTGCTTAAATAGTATACATAACTTGGCTTTAGATTTGTTGGTTTTTACTGGTATGTTTTTGGCTTTGGGAATTTATAAAGCAAAACACTCTCCAGTTCAAACAGTTGGACATGGTAGATACTTCTTCCCCTCCAAAGAGCTGTTTATTAGCTATGATTCACACAGACCCACAAGATTCACTTTTTAGAAGTGAAACATACATTTGCTATGGAATTACAGGTAATATAGACCAAGGGCTAAACAAACATTTCAGGAAGGAGAGAAAATCTGCCAAAATTTCTAGCAAAGCATTTACCTTGGAATATCAACGGATAAAATTTGCTTGCAACTTTTCTAACAATAAGACAATCAAATCAAGTTTCTTGAGCTGCAAGAAGCTTCTAAAGCTATTTATCATTAGCAAAGTCTGACCTACCTTTTTTATCTCCTATATGTATAATATTTAAAAAATGTTCAGTTTTGACTTTTGACATTCTAAAACTATATCAAGCTCACTATGATTGCAGTACTTAGGTAGCAAATAAGTCAATGATACACAAAAATTAAAAGTATTAAAAAAAAAAAAATCTATTTCCCATTCCTTTCAATGTATCTGAAAATAAACACCAAACTGAAGTTGTAATAATTTAAAATGTGTCAGTGATCAAAGAGGTCCCTTTACAATTTATCTGCATATTTATACATCTTACAAAGAACCCTCCTTGGTTATAATGTGTGGCAGCTCATCTGTTGCAAGCTGTCCAAATTCAAAAGAACATAACTGTGCATGAAGGTGTGTAATGAGTCTCCAAGCTGCCTAACTACATGGCCTCTCTCTCCATAAAAACACTCAGTCTTTTTACAAAGCTCTGCAGAGAAACACAACAAAACCTGTATGTATTCATATTCCTTTGTGCTTTCCTCTACCCCCACATGCCAGCATTTTCAGACACCACCAAAAAAGTAACACAGTAAGTTTAATGGACAAGCATCAGTGCAGCAATAAAACTGAATATTAAGACTTAACCTTCAATTAATACTGCAGGACTTCAATTTATGAAGGAAAACTGGTATTAAAAAATCAGGTTCAAAACATAAGAATCATGAATACTACAGACTGGGTAGAACTTGAACAGGTTCTTGAAGCTAATAACATTATAAACAAACAATTATTCTAAAATCCGAGAGACTGTAATTTTTTTTTAATTATCTTAAAAATAAGGGTTTATTAACAAACATTTAACTTACTTTCAGATGCTGGTGTCTTAAAGTACTTTTCCAGAAGACTGTGTACATATTGACATAATGATGACGTCTCTTGATGTTCAAAATCAGAAGTTACAGACTTTCTGAAGCACGTGTCATTCACTTGCAGCCAACTGCAAAGCTGAATTAAAACCAGTATGTTACTACTTAACCACATCTGCCAGCTGTGTACTGACACCACTAACTTAACAGCAGCACACTGAAGCACTGTGAAACATGAAATGTTGCATCAGTAAATCTACACTGTGAGAGGTGTTCAACACAACTAGTTTGACGCTTAGCAGACCGCTCCCATCCAACTCTGCATAGAGAAAGGATTTTCCAGGTAGTAATTCAGAGCACCCCCAAATAAAATCAGTGGTACTAATATAATAAAAAATCCAACTCAAAAAATAAGCAAGACTGTTAAAAATTCCTTTATCTCAGAAGGGCTTCTTCCAGTCAAGTATTATCTAGTGAGACCTGTATTTTTTTTAGTTTTTAATGCCAAAAATCAGTGGAGTAAGATGAAATGTACAGCATACATAAAAAGATGACACTATGCAATAAATTGCTTTATCATTATATTACTGTACAACTAACCAAACCTTATGGCTGCATAATCAGCTGGCTCCAGTAACTACATATACTATAATTATTTCATCTTTGAATTTTTATTCACAGCATTTTACATCTTGCAAAGACACAAAACATACCCCATGAAAATTTACAATTTACAATCTCACTCTACATGGTACGCACATTTTCCCCTTTGAGATTATCCTGTCATTTCTGCTGGGTTTGATGAACATAAAACCAGCTTCAGTTCTCACCTCTGTCCATAACAAAGTATCCCTCCTTAGGGACTCCTCTGGTCTAAGGGACAGAAGAAAGCTTGCAACTTCTGGGAGGGACACTTTCTCCTGAAGAGATTATAATCAAAATACAATAGCTGCCAACATAATATACAACAGATAACAACACCTATATAACAACTCAAAAATTTTGCCTTTCTCTGTCAAGTTTTTTCATTTTCGTGTGTAGACTCATTTTTGCCTCTTTGGGTCCAATTTATCTTCACAAAGGAACAAAACTTCTTTTTCCCAAGTATTAAAGAAAATTAATAAATTCCTAGAAGAATAGTGCTATTCGCTGATGACACCTTTTAAATGAATGTACATAAATGATTAAGAGCCATCATTAAGTACTATTTCTGTATTTCTAAAAGGAAACTCAGACAGGTTTATAGTTGTAATGCACAACATGGAAGACTGTCTATTCATTTAAAAGGTAAGCATGTTATAAAACAAAGAAAGCATGAATACTTTGACTACAGAATAACAAAGATCGTGGTAGCTCAGCACTAATGGTAGTTTTATTATTCTGGTAGTATGAATACTTTTATCCTCTGCAGGAAAGTCTATTTAGTTTCTACCTGTTAAAATGTGAGTTTATACAGTAGATATGGAATAACATCCCATTATAACAACTACCACATGAAAACTGTACAATAAAACATCAACTAATACAGGTTAATAAAAAAATACCTTTTATTAAAACCAAAGTTAACAGAAGCATATCGTACTTACATTGCACAATTTAAATAGTCACTAAAAAAAATTGCAAATCCAGCAAAATCAGTAATTCCATGTTGTATCTAGCAATTTTTTGAATACTGTTTACCCTGTGAAAGTATTACTACTGTATTTCTAATACATCAGGGAAAAAAAAAAACAAACAAAAACCAAACCAAAAAGAATTCCAAACTGACCACATCTGTCAAATGCATAGTTGTTTGAAGAAGGTAGCACTGAGCAGCTCCACGCAACAAAATCTGATGTGTAATCATAGTACACTGGAGGACATTTCTGGAAACAGGAAAAATACACATTGTATAAAACACACTCTTAAAAACCATAAACATTTTCATATATTTTCTGATTATTAACCATTTTCAATACATTAGATTGCATTAAACATATTCTACTAAGTAAGACACAAACACTGCCTGATCAGACACCATACAATCCAGCACCAAAGCTATTGAGGTACTTTCAAACACTGATATTAAAACTTGGATGAACATACACCTGACAAAACAAAAAGGGACAAAGGAGGGAACAAAACCAAAGCTAAAGGAAAAATCCCCATGATGACATCAGTTCAAACTGATAATTCAATATTTGCATTTCTATCTGTAACAAATATACAAATATGTTTGCCATCAAATTTTCACTCAAGTAAAAAACTGAAAATCGTTCAATAATCTTTTATTAGCAGAGGCGTGTCTGACATTTCCTTTTCTTTTTCTAAACTGTTTCTATGCAATATTCCTTCAACCATCAGCAAGATTTTATTTAAAATCTCAAATCTGATTAAACTGGAATGACAACTGATTTTTTGTGGCTCTAGTAAGTAAAAGCAGACCCTTAGGAAATATCAATGTGATTAAGATCAATACTGGGATCCAGAACTTCTATCTAGACTTTTATTTACAAATGGTTCAGTTTCCAGCATTGTGGGCTATCTCCTGGTATAGCCTCAACTTCTATTAAATCAGGATGTGACATAATTAGAATAAAAAGAAGTGTGATATATATCAATCAGGAAGTATGGAAGACCAGGGAAAATTTATGCTAAAAAATAAGAAACTACAAAGATCTAAAATGCAAAACACTCATTTTTTAAAAATCACACAGATACAAATACATTACTTTTTGAATTGCTTTCCTCTGCAAACTAGACATAAAGGAGAACCTTCCACTCCCATGCGCAACCATCCTTTCAGAAGTAACAAACATGAATTAAATCCTGGCTCTCCAGTTTGTCAGCACATTTCTTTGGAAGGAGTCTGTAAGAACACAACAGTGTATATTTTACCTTAAAGCATGAAGTCCTTCAACGCCAAGTACTTTACATGCAGGGATAGATGCCAGAGCCATAGAAAGAAACAAAATGGGAACAGCACACCAATGCCTACTTGTCATCTTCTGAATAAATTTTAACAGGAAGCTACCTTAAAATAAAAGTAAACAAAACAAACAATCCAGAGTGATTTCTTGTTCTCCGATGCATTAAAATAACACAGACCCCAGTAGAAGACTTACAATAATTTCTGACAATTAAATGAAAGATAACAAAATGACATCCCAAAGAAGTCTGTTATTAAGGTAATACAATAAGGAGAGAACCAGAAACACACCTAATATTGGCTTTGGTAATCTGCATTAATCACCATATTCACAAATGGAATTTTAACTCAATGTTTTGATTTGCCTTTTTTAAGCTGCTACTCAGTTTGTGTGATGGCAGACCATAGTATACAGTGATTCAACCTGTTTAATGGATGCTGGCATGGCCAGAGCAAGCCTCAATAAGCATTTACAGTCAGTGGAAGCAGGCCACCCAGTCTCAGGATTGCTAATCACAGACCTTCCATTTTGTGATAAAATGCATGTCTTGGGACAGGGCAAAGAAAAAGGGCATCTATGGCATTACAGTGTTTCCTACCAGAATATGTACCTGTCAATACAGGGTGCTGAACACTGGTGGTTCTATCCTTATTTAATCCAATTAGACCAGATATTAAATTCTGGTCTGTCAAAGGATGCTCCTTCTTTTCAGCCTACACTAACACCAAAATCTGGAACAATCTCAGAACTCTTCCTCCATCCAGTCTCTCAATAAAAGAATCCCTATTCAGCTTCTGCTTCAGCACTCGGACTGGCTCTTTTGAATGCCTCACTACACAGGTCATGGTTAAAGAAGTCTGGCAGATAAGACAAAAGAATCTGCAAATACTGTTCACCTTCAGAACTTTGAAGCCTGTTTGGGCTTTTATTTTTTTTATTAAAAAAAGGCAAGTTTGCTTCAGTTTCCCCCTAGAACAACTTCTTAACCTGATACTGCAGCATCCCTTAAAGCCTCTGAAGACCTTTCTTCTTTCTGGAAACTCCACTGCCAGGAGAACTATTCCTTTTTTCTCTCAAGAAAATGTTTACATAAGACAAAGAAAATGGGTCCATAGTTTCTATTTAGTTTCTTTACATAAAAAAAGATAAAGGTGAAAGTGAAACATACCTTTTTCTTCTTCTGGAAGAAGCGTGAAATAAGTAGCCAAAAACTTCTGTAGCCTCATTCCCAAAGGAGGACAGGCTCCTATTAACTGATTCGGTGTCCTGTTGGGTTTTAAAACATCAAATATACAACTGGCATACAACAGCATACAACAGCTTTAGGATTAGATTTAAGAGATTTAATCTAAAATCTAACAGATTTAGAATGTTTAGGATTGTCCTTAAACAAAAGCAAAATGTTATTCAGTGGTTAATCGCAGAATCTGCTAAACAGGCCACAGACATGGGAGTGCAACTCTTCAAAGTTTTCTCTGCTCTTTACATATTTACACTCATTGGCCAATGTCATCTGCCAACCACAAAAGTCTCCTGTAAAAATCCACTTCCAGCAGTTATGAACTGGCATTAATCAGAGTAGTCCTCCTTTCTATGTGGCAAGAAAATGAGAAGATAAAAAAATACTACGCTAAGTTAATTTATCATCTCTCACTTCGTTTCCAAATTAATATTTCAAAACAAGCTGCAAAATAGGACCTTGAAGCATTCTTTGTTGCTACTACTAGGATTAGATTGAACCTACTTTATCTTACTCACAGCTACCCACCTTTCCTGAAAAACTCTTTACCTGTTTAGCAGCACCATTTTTTTAATGTTTTTCTTTAGCTAAGATTTTACCCACATACTCAAACCAGTATTATCAGAACACATGTCCAGCAATCAAGAAATTAAATAAACAAATATATAAATAAACCAGTGACTTACCTGCTGTAGAGGGAACTTTCTGAGAGGGCATCCATTAATGGTCCAATAACAAACTGATAAAAGAAAACAAGAACAATGGCTAAACGTACATTTGCAAGGCACTGTTACATAGAGGGTTACTAGACTTATTTCAGCAGACTTTATAAGAGCAGAGTCAGAAATTAGAGACTATTCTTGCCAGTAGTAAATAGTAGGAGCAAAAAGAGGAGGTAACTAAAGAGAAGGGAGATCAGGAGAGTAAACAAGTAAAGCAATTTTTCCAGTAGATACGTTTCAGAGAATATTGTGAAAGGTGTAGGCAAATAAGGAATCCTTTTGGGTAACAGACAGAGAAAAGATATTCACACATAAAATAAAAGAATTACTAGGATGCAACCATGCAACTAGGTTCAACCATTTAGGGTGCATTAGGGTGCATATTAAGGTTGACTTCATTTCAAGTTACTCATTAAGAGGCTGACTTAATTTGACACTTTACCTAGAAAAATGGCACAGGGACCTGCGGCACCAGCTAGTTAGCACTGCACCATGATTAAATTACTTAAAGGAACCAGTCATCTGGGGCTCTGCTATAGAAAACCCAGGGTAGAGTTGATAAGGGAAACCTGTCTGAGTGCAGTGAGCGTGGGGAGTCAAGCAGAGACCTGTTGGCTCACTGGAGCGACCCGTTGTGAGGGGGCTTCAGTCACAGCACTTGAAGTTTCAGGTGGCGGGAGTGTGACTCCCAGAGTGACATCTGGATGGTCAGACAGGAACACCTCCTTGACACAGGGATCTTTGAAAATCTGAAGCATTCATCACTCCTATGACAATTTCAGTTCTGGCAACTTTAGTTAGAGAGCATTAGTTTGAAATGTGGGAACGAATGACTGCACTCAAAAACATGTTCCCTCTCGCCTGGCCATTTCTCAAGTAATTACATATTTGATGCTACTTACAAATATTGCAATCAGTTGCACAGCTAAATGAATTACTTGTACAGAATGTGTGTGTTTCCAACAGTACTGAAGCAATTAGTGTTAAGATATATTAAGAATTAAAACACTTGTTTGTTCAGTCAAGTAACAGTAATGCCCTTACCTCCAAAAAACCAAGAGAATTTGGAAGATGCTTTGTTTCATAAAGCTCCAGAAAATGAAGAATGCCTTCCTTCGTCAATGTTTTATTCTCACTCTCAAACATTCGTTTATAAATGCACATATGCCACGATGGGTGAAACAGCCAACAACCTGTGACAAAAGGAAATTCTTCTAAACTGACACAGAAATGACAGTGACACATTGACACATTAACACACAACATACTGACATTTCACTCAACATTATACTCTACTCACTGGACATTTCAAAAAGATGACTATAGCCATTAATTTATAAAACCAGTCTGCTAAATTTAATACCAAAAAACCTACAGTTTTCCAAACTTACCCTCTACATTTTATTACTTAAAAATTAAAATTACTATGAAGTCCAAATGCCACATCTTTCTCCCTTATGCCAATATATTGCCACATTCTCTCTGCACTTATGCCAATATATTTACCTGCAATACTTTCACATTAATAGTCTTCCCACTTTACAAATCTCTAACATCTTGCACTGCCTAATTACACGTGCTCTGTTTCGCACTAGACATGCTGCCTCAGCACTCATTTTATTTATTCTCTGTCCATTTCTAATAAGTTGGGGTTTTTTTTTCCCTTTTACAGAGTTGCACAGGTGACTTGGCTATTGAGACCCGCCCCAAGAATCTCTGGTTTGATTAGCTTAAGTAAAGAAAACCACATTGGAAAATGATCATTTCTTTGGGTTTGCTGACAGAAAAATAGTATTGCAAGATAACTCAGTAAGCAATAAGCAAATGTTAGGATTTCTTCTCAGAAAAGGGTGGCCACTGCCTGTGCATGTTTGCCAAGAAACCTGTGCATACAGAAGACAACCAAAACTATAATGGCCACTCAGAAAACACCTAATTTGTGGAAAAAAATATAACAAAAAGCTGCTACTAAAATAGCAGAAGAAAACAGAAAAGTGTAACTTAACAGCCCAATATTTAAACATGTACCAGAAAAAGTTACATCTTACCTTTGTCCTGTGATATGGCATGCTCATATAAACTGTTTAGTTTTGGTAATACTGGCTTTATGACATGGATCTGAAATGCAAATCATATGTAATGTAAATAGTTTATATCTCAAACCTAGGAATTATCAGTTACTCTTGGGCTAGAATTTACTATTAATAGGATTAATAGTAATTGACAATAGAAGTGCATTTAAATAAACCTGCAATGCCTGTGGTACGTAACAGTGCCAGTTTAGCAATAAAGAAAATCCAGGTATTACTTTCTTAGCTCAATCCACTACTTTAACCAGATTTATTTCACAGATAGAGTTATAAATTTATTCCCAATGACTGACACGTGATGTTTGAAATATTTAAAAGTTGGAACAAAAATATTCCTGTTAATGCTTACTCAAGACACCCTCAATCACCAGAACTAGAAATACTTTGCCCAATAGACATTTACATATGCCAGAAATGAGGTAGCACGTTTAAGACGGGTGCAGATTCTACGGCGCTCCTACCTGGTTTCCTTCCAAAGTTTCCATTATCAAAATGTAAGTTTCCCAAAACTGCAGGAGTTGCTCATTCTTCTCAGCAGACCACCAAAACAGACTCGACTCTAACACAGAAAGAGGAGGACACAGGTTTCTCCCCGCCCCGCATCGGGGGCCGTGCTCCCCTCCCGCCGCCCTCCGGCCGTACCGTGTCCGCCGTCCGGGGGGCAGCGCAGCTCGGGGCGCTGGCCGCCGCTCAGGTCCAGCGCTCGCTTCAGCAGGTAGCGGGCCCGCTTGCGGCACAGCCCGTCCCGCTCCGTCAGGCCCTCCTGCACCACCCGCCAGAACCGCGGGCACAGCCGCGCGTCCAGCTCCGGCTCCGGCCCCGGCTCCGGCGGGCCCCGCGGCAGCAGCGCGTCCGCCAGAGCGCTCAGCGCCAGCAGCGCCCGCCCG
>VYXB01008303.1:226434-281730 GCA_013397135.1 Pachyramphus minor
GGGCGGGGCCCCTGAGGGGCGGCGGGCGGCGAAAAAACGATGTAGTTAGACCATGGTTTGGCGGTATGTTTGCGTTTAAACTGTTCTTAATTTTCAGGTCATAACATTTTTAAAGAAAGTTTTCAGTTAGGAAACAAACAAACAAACAGAACCAAAACCAACCAACCAAACGAAAAACCCAAACCAAACCAAAACAACAACAACAAAACAAAACACAAACAAACAAAACAAACAAACAAAAAACAACAAAAACCAAAACCACCAAAAAAATCCCCAACCAGAACTCACAAAACACCAAGCCTTTTGAGAGAACCTACGAGGGGAACAGCAAGTTGAACATGAACCAGCACTGTGTCATTGGGGCAAAGAAGGCAAATTCTGGGCTTCCACCCCAGCAGAAGGTGGAAGCCCAGAATTCTTCCCCTCTATTCAGCACTGGTAAGAACACCCTTGGAGTGCTAGGTCAATTTCTGGGTTCCTCAGTGCAAGGGGTACACCGACATACTGGAAAGGGTCCAAACTTAAGGCACAAACTGGAATGCAGGAGTCTCTGAACATCAGAAAACACTTTCTGTGGGGTGATCCAGCACTGGCACAGGTTGTCCAGAGGAGTTTCCCTCCTTGGAAGATACTCAAAACCCATCTTGGACATGGTCCTGCGCAACTGTCACTAGATGACCCTGCTTGAGCAGGAGGGCTGGACCAGACGACCTCAGAAGTCCCATCCAATCTCAGCTGTCCTGTGATTCTGTGCTGCCTGTGCAGCCCTGTTGTGCAAGCAGCCAAGGGACTGGTTGCAGGGAACGTCACATCAGCTGTGTGGTTCCAGCACTAGCACTTGGGAGAAAGTACCTGGAGGTCTCTGGCCCATGGGAGTTTGTGGTGCCGTGCTCCCCCATAGCACTGCACCCGCCTGCATGAGTGTTCCTGGTCATGGAGACTGCCAGGCACGGCCTGGACCCCTGTGTGCTCTCATGGACTCAGCATAGAAGGCCTAATGGAGACATCCAGAGAGCAGACCCCTTGCTTGAGGGGGTGAAGTTCCTTCATTATGTGCCATAGAACCTCTCTTTACTCTTCATGCACATTACAATGCAAGACCAGACGGGAGTAATACACAAAATACCCAGTTTTCCCACCTGTCATGATTGTTCTAAACATTCATGCCAAAAGAATTTGTTGAAACCAGCCTGTGTTCTCAACACAGTGTACCAGAAGTCTGGCTGAATGCCTTGTGTCCTCCTCAGAAGAAGGTCAGAGGCATTCCTGGACACTGACTCTGTGCTGTTGGCTTTTTAGGAGGGCCTAGGCCACCAGCACTGAGGCCAGAGAACAACTCCCATGCAGTTCAATGTATTGGTGTAGCTAAAACCCAACTAGGAAAATCAAACCAATTTCTCGTAAGTGTAAATTCACTGTGCGAGATTACAATTCCTGTGAAAAAAAATTTAGATTGACACCTCCGAAATGGTGGCAAACTACTCTCCTAGAAGATGTAGTCATAGAAAAAGGCAAACCTGGAACCTTCTGTTTCTCTGAAAGCAATGAACAGCGAGTTTCCTGCACAGCGGCACAGATAAAACATGGTTTCTAATGTGCATTACCTTGGCCAAGCAGCAGTTGCTTAGAGTCTAATGAAGAAGAAAGACTCACCCCAAGTTTTCTGAGTGGGCTTTCACTTGATCACTCTTCTCTCACAAGAATAGTCTCTCCTTTCCTGTCTATGCATTTTCCCCAAATGTTTTTAGAAATTGGTTTTCTTTGAGATTCTACTGACTGCAAAATGGCTGAAGCTTCTTATTAGAAGTGAACCTACAGTGTGCTTGCATATGTCCAGAATATGCAATCTATTCTGGAAGAAGACGGTAGAAATTAATTATTTTAGATCTAGTAGGTAACTCAGTTTCCACATGCCATACCACTCTGCATGTGTTCTGTTACGTACCAATTAAAGAATCCAGGAGAAGCTCAAGAAAACAGTCCAAATGATACATTTGACCCAAATTTAAAGTAAACTAAGTACTTTGTTTCACACACAGAGAAACATGTTTCATAGGAGAAATATTACAATGTATCTTAGTAACAAAGATGCTTACAATTTAAATCTTTTCCATGCCATAATATATGTTCTTTGCTTTTCTATTTGCTCTGACGTCTTTAGTAATTTTTCCATTTCCTACTTATAGCGTGCAGTCTGATAAATCGTGAGTGTTTCTTTTATCAGGCTTGAAAAAGTGCTGAGCACTTTTTATTACAATCTTACTCTTCCCTTGCGGGCATTTGTAAGACTTAAACAAATGAAGCGTTAAAGGTCTGCACAACAACTAGTAATCAAAACAGAATAAAATACGCTATGCTACTTCTCCATTCCTGTCTGAATTCTGCTTTGCCTTTATTTTTATCCCAGTGGGGTGCCAAATCCAACATCTTATTACATCAAGTTAAACAACATCATTTAAATTTTAACTATTCCACTGCAGATCATATAATCAGACAAAAAAGGAAATCAGGCTTGAGGAGCTTCTGAGTTGAACATTATGACAACAAAATAAAACAAAATAAATAAACAACGACAAAATAAACCAGAAAGGTGGATATGGAGTTAAGCGAGAGAAAATGAGCAAGAAGCAGCATTTTGTAATTTTCAGATGGCAAGAGTCATACCATTTACATCCTCATACCATACTTGTTTGTGTCTTCATACTACAACCCTAAATATGTGCATTTCAGCTCTACAGTTCCAACACACACCCCTGCTCCACCAGACACTGTGTCCTGTTCTTTTTTCTGTGCTTTCCAAGCTTATATCAAGCCCTTCTTGCCTTCTTTCCAAGCCAACCCTTCTCACAGGCTCACAGCCTGCCAAATGCAGCCACCTCTAGGATCCCAAAGCCCTTCCAGCCTAGGCTTGCTGTACCAGCCTCAGCACTCTGAATATTCCACACATGCTGATCTCTCATGTACTCTACATTCCTATTTGTAAGGTATCCTGTATTCCCTGACCTATCCAGGTCCCAACCTCAGCATATGGCCTAGATCAAAGGTTGAAACAGTTTGGGGTTTTTGTTTTTATTTGTGGTTTTGGGATTTTTTGTTTGGTTTTGGTTTTGTTTGTTTTGGGTTTTGGTTGGGTTTTTTTTGTTGTTGTTGTTTTGTTTTGTTTTAAGAGAGGACAGCCTGTAGCTTCTTTCTTTATTTCTGCCAGACAAGATATTCTCCCTTGATCAGGCTAATCTATTTTAAGAGGAATTACCTGAAGCATCAAAAGCATCCACCATAATTGCAGACAGCCCTGAAATAAATGGCCAGTCTGCACATGTCCTCTTCGCAGGCCACTACTATCTACAGGCCACAAAATATTTCCCAACTCCTTGCAATGGATGTAGGGCTTACTACACACTCCTTTCCCTTAACCAGGGTCTTTCAGTGCCGTTTAATACTATTAATGAGCCTATGGGAGAACAAAGATGAGAAACATGTTATTGTTGATTCTTATCTGAACTTTGTAGCAGCATCTTTGCTGACGGTTTGAGTTTCCAGCACATGACAACAAGTTTACCAATTTGGGGCTGATTTCATAACTCAAATATTTTATAGTAATAGTCTATTGGTTTTCATCAGGACTTGTAATTCTACACCAATTTAGTAATACAAGAGGATTGAGGCTCCTTCCTCACAATCCTAGTTAAAGAATCAGTGGACAAATGTATACTTATTCTTATGTAAATGCTTTCCCTTGTGATCATACAAACAGGCAATTCTGTACTAGGAACAATTTGTGGATGATCATTCCAGTGGTTGGTTGTCTTAGAAAATGATCATGGAAAAAAACTGCAATATGACGTACAGACTGCTATAGGTCCTGGAAATCCCCACTTACCATTTTGGAAGGATGTGTTATACTGTTGCCATAAAGACACTGCTAAGCTGCTGAGGCACCACCTTAGATGATTAGAACCCAAGCCAAGTATATGTCTTTTAAAAGTTTAGTTTCGATTATGGTTTTAGATCACACAAAATACATTTTGTCTCATGAAAGTCCCATACGACCACCTGCACATTTACAAGTAATTCTGCACAATTCATAAGAAGGAGGGCTCATCTGAGCCAACCAAGATCCTGCAGTGTGACTTTCCTTCCTTGCTAGATTGTGTCTGTGTCGTATAAGGTCTCTAGATGGACTGGATATGTAACACAGCGTTTTCTCTCCCACTGCATGCAGGAGAAGGAAATGGGAGATTTCTGAAAGAGTTATGCAGAAAATTGCCCAACCACATCTCTATCCCACAATAAAGAAGTGAAAAGCGCAGATGTGCTCCATACAATAAACCTTACCTGTTAGGCATAGTCACATGCTTTTCTAGATTTCCTCAGTGCTGTTGTGCAAAAAACCAGTAATGCACATAGCTGGTAAGTGAATCTCAGTCCAAGACAGCACTTGTGCTGAGCAGCATAGGTGGGAAAAGGGGGTGCCTTTTTCTATGGCAAAGGTTCATGCCTAAGTACAGACATTTATGTATTTTCTAGGTTTAGGTGAAGCTTGACAAGGTGGGTGGAAGTAGAAGGATTAAAATGGGACTGTTACTGAGAAGCTTCTCCTCTCTGCCAGGGGATAAGGAAAAAGAGACCTACGAGAGGTGAGAAAGGGAAAGAGGAAAGTCACCTCATTTTTGTCAGTTTGCCTTAAAGTCCTTGAACCCCCTTACTAAGAGAGATAGAGGCAGAATTGTTCTAACCAAAAGAGGAAATAATTTATATGCAGCCAGGAAAGCTAGTCATAACATTTCCACTAGGTGGTTGTGCTGTTATCTCCTGACCCTCTAGTACTTGTTCCATTTGCCTCCTGCCCCCCCTCACAAAAACATTTCTTCTGACTCTTTCACATCACAATGCAAGTATGTCTTAATCTTTACCATTTTAAAATGAGATTCAGCTTGTCCCTCCAGCTAGTCTCTCCTTCTTCCGTTTAATTTCTGGACTTATTACCCCCACGCAGTGAGCATGTCCTCTCCAGTATCCCAGTCTGACTTATCCCAATCTGACTATACTGTGTACTGTTATTATAATATGTCGGCTATCACTGCTCACAAGCTACCTGTTGAGTAACTATCTCCACATTTCTCTCCTTAGACACCATTGTGAAAAATGAACAAATCCTGTATCTTGCAAATTCTGTCTGCAGAATTTCCCCAAAACAGGCACATTCCTATCTATCCACAAACCTGAAATTATTGTCTGGGCTGTCACACACATCCACATCCCTTGCCCTGGGTTAACAAAAGCAATTTTACCCTAATTAGATCTCGCTGCTGTGAAGATCTATTTATTAGCCTGCAATTTTGACCTTGCCACCTCTCCCTTTATGTCCCTCTGCTGGCTCCCTCTTCTGTAACACATCAAACACATGCTGTTGCTTTTCCCTTTCCCTTTCCAGACCCATTAGTCCATCCTTCCTCATCCTCTTATCTAATAATCAAGACATTGACTTTCACACTGACCTACCCTCTGACCTACCTGCCAGTCTTAATTGTCCATATATAAGTCTTTCAAGTAAGACTTAATGTTTTTCTCATACTAACTTCCACCTCATTTTTCTCTGTTATAAGCCGAACAACCTTTTGTTGTCACACTGACACAAATTTTAGGCAGCACATGGTCTGTGCCCTTCTGTGGTCTATGGCCTTTTACATGGACTGATAAGCTGATTCCTTATCTGTGTGTATCTTGTCATCTATTTGGGCTGGGTATTTTCCCTGGTGACAATCAGTACAATATTATCAGTAGAGAGTAAGGATAACACTAATTGTGATAAATAAATAAATAAACAAAACCAGAAACCAACAATATGTCAAGCTACAGGGAAGGAAAGCAAAAGTAGCCTAAGTTTTTTAACTGAACATCTATGAGGAGGAAAATAAAAGGTGTCCCACAGAGATAAGAGAGAATTGTTGGTAGCCTTTCATACACACCTACTTCCCCACATACAATCAGAATTGTTCAGACATTGAAACTCATGAAGAGTTAGTACAGGTCCAGCTGTATCTGCAGATTTTTCGATCAGACCCATCTCTGAAGGACTCAGACACAAGAGTGAAGCCTTGACAATCTCTACAGAACAGAAGATGGTGCTGTTGTCACTGACATTCAAGTTTTGTGCCTTTCAAGGTTTTTTTCTGGTAAAAAGAAAGCAAGTGATAGTGAAGAAAAGGAGAGGAGACTAAGTAAAAGGAAAGGTACAGGAAGAAAGGTAACAGCCATTTCCTGGATTTTTTTTTTTCACTGGAGAAATTTAGAAACTCAAAGAGAAGAATGATAAATGCACAGAAAATTGAAAGGCCTTTCTAAAAGAGAGACCAGATCTTGAATTTTCAAGAATTGTAGTACAGAGGGAGGTGTAAAAGTAATTTGGAGAAGCAGAGAGGGCAGCGCAGACTGTATGCTGGATACATTCTTCCTCATTTCTCTGAAGATGCTGTAACCTAGGCTTCAGAAGGTGTTGAATACTGTCAGTTCCCCAGTGACTCCATAAGGAATACTATTGACCATCATCACCTGGGAAGATCAGGGTAAGTGTGTATCAAGCCAGGTGTTTGAAAACAGAGACATCAAGAAACAGTGGGAATTTTCAAAAAATATCTTCAAATAATTGAGAGGAGAAGGAGGAAGAGCAGACTCAGGCAGGCAGTGAAGAGCTGGGACTGCAGCATGGGCCTTCTCACGCTGGGGACTGCAGCATGGGCCTTCTCGCGCTGAATCATGGACTGCGTGCTTTCAGCATTATCAGGGCTGTGCTACATGGCTTCCTTTCTTTATCTGCATGGGAAAAAAGAGCACAGGAAAGAAACAGTAAGGTAGCTTTTGGACACTACTGTTAGTATTGTGCTGTGAGATTATTCACACCTGTGTAAGACATTCCAGCCTGAAATTCGTCTTTGACTGAGCAGGAGGACATCTACATTCACCAGAAATACTTCAGTATTCTTGGGCTTTTTAGGATGTTTGCTTTAAAAATAAATTTGAAGTTCTGCTGTTGTAACACTGTAAACATCCTGTGTTCAGAAGCAGCGTTTAAAGGCAGCTGATGAAAAGCAGTTGGGTCCAATTAAACATTCCTAATGATGGGAAGTTGCAAATCTGCTATGTGGTTTTTCACTCTGAGCTACAAAGGGGAAGTTTAGCTGGCAAATCTTTAGTTAGACTGAGTGCAGTGGAATGATCAGGAAAAGATGAATTAGTAAAAAGAATTAGATATAATCCTTTGCCATCTGTCTTTATTTTGCTAACCTACTTGACAGGACACTACTGAAATCTGCAGTCATTTTTTTATCTGCTTTATGTAGCTGAATAGCATTTGCTCTACAGACTGGAATTAAAATGCTTCCCAGTAACAGCTGGCTTCCCCATTTATTGACCCTGCTTGCTTTAATTTAAAAAAAAAATTCAGGATTTTTCCTTCAGCTGTAGACTGCACCATTCAGTTTTGACCTCTCCCCCTTGCTCAGACTCAGAGCTAGGTGGCAAAGATTAAATAGATTTTACCATTGGTTCTACAGGGAAGCAAAAGGGCTGTTGAAATGTATGTAATACATGCTTCTTCAGCTTTCAGCCTGAGAAACATATGTAGATCTGGAAGAAATGTGACAAATGAGAGAAGGTCCATATGGTATCACAGTTTCTCTGTAACAGCTTTTGTCTATAGGTCTTCATCTAGCAAATCATGTAAACACGACCTTATCTCTAAGCACATGCCTGAGTATTTTGCTGCCTTTGGATTTTAATGTACAGGGGATTCTAGTGATAATGAACCAGATAAGAGGATCTACTATAGTGGGGAAAATACTCTGTAGCTTCTGTGTGAAAATTTACCAGCTTTGGGAGCTTTTAGTCTTTTTAAAGCCCTGGTGTTATTATTGGGAGTAATAATACAGAAAGCTAGATGAAAGAAATAAAAAATATAACCAAAGCAAAGATTATAACTACAAGGACCAATCTGGTTCTCACTTACTTCCTTGGGAATACAGAAAAAATGCCACTTTTTGCAGGGGGGAGGGAGGGAGGAAAGAGGAAGGGAGTAGAGGGTGGAGACAGGGAAGAAGCTTTCACTTTGTTTCTAACTCCTACATATTTTTCTTTGCAAATGTGAAGGTTTGCAAGTCAGTGTCTTTTCAGAATGCACGTTATGAAGAACTTTGTAGCTCCTTGGCTTCAGAAAATACAGCATTAGTGAGTAGCTCTTCAGAGCTGAGCTAAAGTTAATCTATCCGTTCTGGAAGCATAGAGACAGCCTGCTAGGTATAAAAAAGATCTTTGGTTTTCAGATCAGTGGAGGAATTGGACAGCCACTGGTTGAGACCAGTGTTGTTTCCTCAGTGGGAAGACAGGTTGTGAAAGGCCTACATCATTTCTCACAATCTTTTACATTAATGGGAAGCAAGCAACACCAGGTTTAAAATATTCTCCTTCATCTTCCATAGTACTTTAAGTTGCGCTGGTTTAACTAACCGCACAAGTTAAAAAGCAGGAATCAGTTGTGTCAAGATGAAATTTCCACATTTCGACTTGTGCATTTGACTTCAAAGAACTACTTCCAAGTTTATTTTGAATTTCCTATCCTAAAAATAAAGACACAGAACAAGTCGGTTCAGTTTAGCTGAGAACAGCAGCTTTGGAAGCATTAGGCAAGAAGAAGCTCTAGTGTTTTCAAAACAGCTCCTGATGCTGTTGTCTTTAATGGGGATGGCTAATCCTCCCTGTTTTCTCATATTCCCAATGATTCTCTCTAACTGGAAGCCTGCCAGTTATTCTGCAAAACTCCTGACTCATTCCGACATCATTTAGAGCCTTCTTAATTGATTGCAGGATATCTTCAAAGTCAGAGGAGGGCCTTTGTTTGATGCTGTGAAAGGTTTGCCAAGAGGTTACAATATCTTCAGTTTCTGTAGTGTGTTTTAAAGATAGTGGGATCAAAGGAAAAACCTCTAGATCACCTAATTTTTAAAAATACCTTGTTTTCACAATTTCATTATTAAGACATGGTGTATTACTTAAAATATTTTTCAATTACTGATTAACTAATTTAGCTTGGTCTTGCAGGTTTACTTTAGGTTCTCTTCATGCTGCCCACACAGGAATAGTAAAAAAGAGACACTCATCATATTGTCTTAACATTTCTTTTTTGCTTCACCCCTTAAATCTCAATCTCATAAAAAATTATAATAGCAGTCTTTTACACATTTATGAGGTCCTTCATTAAGGTCCATTCACAGCATTTTATAGACAATAATGTATGAAACTTCAAAGCACATTGCTGAGGTATTTATTACCACACTTTTACACTCAGGAAAATGTGCCACAATAATCACACAACTTGAAGACCACAATAACTAGTCATCAAGTTTTGGGCAATAGAAACACTTTAATGGAACATAGCATTCAGAAGCTGAATTTTCAGATAGTGTGGCTCTCCTCTAGTAGCTGCCCAAAAATGGAGGCATTCAAAATAACTCTCCATCTTTGAGAATCTTGACATTAAGATGTTTTCTTTGACCTCTGCCTCCTGTCACTGCATCTAATTAGGTTTGTTGTTTTTTTTTTTAAATCATGTTGCATAATTCTTGAAAATTTCCACTGTAGAACCATAACACTATATTGCAAAAAATTTACTTTCTTCAGAAAAAGATATTTAATTTTCAAGAAGCATTTGATCTTAACCTAGACCTCTTCTGGTTTTCATTGAAATTACTGTATATATGAATGCTGAGCAAAGCTGTTTCTTTGGTGATTTTGCAATTTTTTTCATGTGAAACTGGTTTTATAACACATACTAATACTGGAGTTACATTTGTAAGCCTACTCTGGAGATCTTTGACCATCTGCACTTTAGAAAAAATAGTGATTACAGAGTTTTCCTCAAAAAACATTTGGAAAACAAAACTCAGAGAGAAAACTCGCAACTTTTGGTTAGCCCTGCAAGGAAGTTCTCAGGTGAACTATCATAATGCCTTTTTGATTTAGCGTCATTACTAGGCCAAAATGCATGTTCTTTCTTTACCTTTCATATGAGATCCTCTCACATACAGAAAAGGTCCTAAACATCGGTGTTCATACATGGTGTTTGATACTAAATGCATAAATGCTAGCTAGTTCCATGTTCTGGACGGTAAGGCATCCTAAAATGTGCTGCAACTGAGAAAAACAAGTCTAAAAATAACATAGAGGTGCGTGCATGCTTGACTTTGTGTGTGGAAGGGGAATATGGCACTTCTCATCTCTTGATAATTCTATGTAAATATCTTCAGTTTATATCATATAAATACTTTCTCCACCTAAGCGGCATTGAGACAAATTCATCCTGGACTCCTACGAGAAGAAACATTTGTGTAGCTTCTAATTTGTGAATCACCTTTAATAAATAACTTGTTGCAAGATTTAGTCAGTAATGGCTTATGATATGAAGTCCAAGCCAAAATCCTGTTCATACTGGTATGGAGTAATAAGGACTTAAAACAGAGTTAGCTAGGTACAGAGAAAAAAACATGTTTTTTTCAATAAGATTTTCTTTTACTTTAGAAAGAGAATTAACCAAAAATTACTTTTTCTATACTCACAAAACTAAATCAAACCTTTCCTTTACCTTAAAAAATACCCCCATCTGGAATTAAGATTGATAAAACACATTTCAATAAGAACTAACAGTAATTCTTAATTCAGGGCCTCATAAGTGGCAAAATAAACATGAGAGATGAAGGAAAAGGGGGAATATTAAAATAAGTAATCTTGTTCTTAGGAAAGAACCTGATTTTTAAGTCCTGCATTAGCTAAGGAAGCCCAGCAGATGGTGGAAGGAGACCACAATGCTAAAGGAGTGCTCTTGGTATTTTGCTCATTATAGACATTAGCCCTTAAAGGAAGTTACTGACTTATTATTCATAATGTCATGTAAGTGTTTAAAACAAAAATAGAACTGGAATTGTTTTGGCTATGCATTTTGTGTCCAAAAATTCAGGTGGGATCATGCAAGACTGATTTTGACCAACAGGGCAAATATATTCTTTTCAACTATGGAGCTGAGGTCTTGTTTTAAAGCCAATTGGTACCAATGACAGTAAAAAAAAAAAACAAAACCAATTAACTAATAAAAATGCTGGTGGTCGCTTTTATTTTGTGTCTAATGGTTGTTGTGGAGGTATTGCACTGTATTCATCTTTTTTTTTTTCAGGGTTTTTTTTTGCCAGCATTTTGATTTATTGTTCAGCTGGTTGCTGAAGATCATATCTGCATTACCCAAAGCTGTATCAAGAAGAAAAAGACATTACACTTTTCAGACCACATTTGCTGAGTGACAAGACCCTGCAGAGCTCGCGAGCTGCAGCTGCTTTCTGTCATGAGTGCCAGTGAAGACTTGGAATCCAGCAATATGTCTGCTGTAATCCTAAGAAATGTACAATTGGAGTCTGACATCTTGTTTTATCTGGTTTATTCTTTAAATATTCTCCCTCTCTCTCCTATGTCTTATGTTATATCAAGATAGACATTAAACACCTGAGAGATGATCCAGATCAAAGGCACCCTGATTTTTCTCTGTAAAGGATCAACTATTATATAAAAGCTATCAGTGTTACTGCAGTTTTGGTGACACTTTCAGTAATTAGAATGGGCTTCAGAAATATGAGGACAGAAATGCTAGCAATCCCTTTTTGCAGTGTTATGGAGAAGTACTGGATGACAGACAGTAGCTCAGAAGTGACAGTATGACACACCTCTTTCTACTAATCATTTTGGCACCTAAATCCCACGAGCACCCCAAACACACCTTGGCTTTAGCAGGAGGCCCATAAAAATACATTCCCCTAATAGTTTTCAAACAACTAGGCTTATTTTATTACAGCATGCTAAAAATAAAACCGATAGGAGTTTAGACACTTTTTTGATTAGTGGGAATTCTATCATTTGGGGGGGAAATGGGGGGAGGTGAGGGCACATATCTCTTGCTGAGTGACTCTAAGTGGGCTTATTTTGATGGGCCTTTTGCAGACTTGGTGGCTGTGCCCGACAGGCACTGCCCACTGCTCAAGTTTGAAAAGCTTGCTCTAAGCACACTGTTTTTTATGGTCTTCTGAATGAACAGCAGTTGCTTATTTCTGCCCTCAGTGCAGTTTCCTAAATGATGTATATATAAGGTGCAATCCCAGGGCCACCACAAATGTCACTCCTCCTGCCCTTTGCAGCAGGTAGAGAAGCCTGACCGGCCAGGGCTGCGCCTCCTGAGGGACTGAGTCCCTGCTGCTCCCTGCCTCCCTTCTGTCTCCCACCCAGACTGCAGCAGCTTGCTACCTGCAGCTCAGCATCTCTGTGCTGCAGGTTTATCCCTTCCTCTGTGCTACTCATCCAACACTTGCTTAGGTGACATTATCCTCTACTTGAATATCCAAGTCCCAGCTGGACACTTTGGTTTTGTAGCCTTAGTCACATTTGAGACCACAACATTAAACATGAACAGCATAACCTGTGTAAACTTTAATGTATATTCTTAAAATCAGTTTCATTTTATAGCTAATGTATGGGGTTGGGGAGGGGGGGAACATTTTTGTTTTGTTTTGTTTTGTGTTTTTTTCTGTTAACTTCTTTTGGGAGCAAGGCTTTTTTCCTCTGTGTCTTAAGAGGCTGTTCTTTCATGCCAGAGTGCTGTACTGCCTCATGTGTGCACCTGGAAGTGGCCTTGATGTTGGAACTCATGTATCGTTCACTCATGACCACAGATGACTGCATTCTGGACAAGTTTTAGAGCGATGTATTTGTGGGGTATCACATCTATTCCTACAGTCACTGCTCTTTTGCTTTGATCTGTGTCCTGTCAATCAGGTCTGCAAAGTGAGTAATTCACTGTTATCTCCGTATCTTCTGTGCACAGCAAGTTAATGTAGTTGAGGTTTCATGGAAATATATATTTACAAGTGCTATATTACATGAGCAAGAACTTATCAGCTCATGAAAATAGTTTGCATGCGAGAACATGGTATGTTCAGAAGAAATAATCTGATATGAATACTTTGCTCTGGTAGTTCTGAGAGGTCTTTATTTCATCAGTCATGGGAGGCTTTGGCTTTCACGTGTTTCTTCTGTATGTGATTTCTTTCACTGCTACTAGTTACATTAACAGTGCCACTGCTCAAGGTATCAGAAGGTGGAAGCAGATTGAGCCACATTTCCTGAGATTGTTTTTCCATTCAAGAACAGAAATGCTATGTATTTTCTTCATGTTCTTTGACACAAATAAAATTTCAGGCATTTTAAGTGCTAGTTTGACTTTGCCATTTCTTGGTAATGTTGTGGTGATGATTGAAAGGATGATATTTGAGGATGGATTTCAAGCAAACAGACCTGTGTTCCCCCTGTGTGGAATATTCTGCCCATTGCTTTAAACTCACCCTATTGGCCAGAAGTCTGAGTAGCAGCCCACATGGTCAAATTTGCAGTTGAGAGGCACATTTGCATTCTCCCTATGGATGGTGGGAAGAGCAGTGTGTTTCCATTTTTTCATTGCTGGTTGCTCTATACATGCCACAACAAACCACCAGATATTTGGTCATATTTGGCCAAGACAGAGTATTTCTGGCTTGCTCTGCACAAACTGCAGCTCCAGAAGATAGCTGGACAATTCCCAAAGAAAATGTCCATTCCCTGCAATCTGGATATCATGATTTCCTGTACATTCAATCTGTTTTAATAGATCCAGTACTCTTGAAAATGGAGACATTTCCCTCTGCTTTCTGTCCTTTCCAATAGAAAAAAATTGAATGTTTCTGTTTGGATGTATCTCTCTGTTCTGCTGGAGATACTAAAATCAAGCTATAGGTTAGCAAGTGGAACATGTCTTTTTCTAATGTGTAGAACTGCTCATTAGGAATATGTTATATATCTGCTCTTTATTGAAAGTTGGATAGTTACGTGTCTGCTCCTTCACATGTGTAATTGCTGTATTCTCTGATGACACCGGTTGTCCACATTGCATCTCTTTCAGGAGCTATATCAATGACTTACACATATGTGAAAACTGTGGAAGAAAAGTTGTCAGATAGGTTGCAAATCCCAACAGACTCTGAGTGGAGTCTGTGCATCTGAGAGTAGGAGGCTTCTGTATTGCTCTAAATTGCTAAGGTTGGTCCCAGCTCTTGGGACGTCAACAGATGTCTCATACAGGGTACTGCAAACAATCCCCACACCATTATGGTTTTATTCAGCTCTAGGTCTATTCCCTGAGTCTTTCTAACCGACAGATGAACACAGGATCATGATGTATCACAGCTTCTGCCACACAATCTCTGCCTGCATCCCCAGAACATCAGCAGCCATTACACAGATCCCTCAGAGTCCTTTTAATACAACTTGCTGACAGCACTGATGCTCTCCCACTTCACATCTGATCCCAGTGGTACTCACAACCATTTTCATCTGCTCTTTTCCTGGATGCGGTGAGGTAGTTTCTTTCCTTATCCAACAGTTCTTGTCAATACCCCATGTACCAATACTTCGTTTGTTCCCACCAAGATGGATATTTCCTCATTTGTAGCCATTCAGTTGAACACTCTTTTCCAGCTTATTGAAGGTACTTCAGTTTTCAGAAAGGGGTAGGTTGTCTGGCTTCTCAGCATCCAAACTGCTTATGTGTCTTGTTACTTAACATTACTTAAAAATGTCTTCCTTTTCCATTCCCTCTACTGCTCCAATTATTTTTTCTTTTTATTCTGTAGTCACTCCTGGAGGCACAAATTGAAAAGACAGAAATAGATGAAGGCAATTGTATGCCTGGAAGACATCCTCCCCTTCAAACACTTCTTGACATGCCTCCTAACAGCTTCATTGCAGGGATGCTAGCAAATATTGCCAGTTTGGCACATGTAATTATTTTTTTTTAATTTGTTCTGCTTCTATTGCCTGCATGAATTGTTTGCTTCAAACTTAAAGCCCCTCTGTGGTGACAATTCACTGGGTGCAGTTGAAAATAGAGGATTTGTTGTTGCCAGCATCATTGATTCAACCTGCAATTTATTTTGCCTAATGGCACAGGGTCATTGCATGGCTTTAATTCAGCTTTGCATGGTTAATATTCCTTTCCTTCCTTGGCATAACTATAAGGAAGCCTTTGCAAGCTAACACATTTAGTAATGTCCTGCTGTCTCCATACCATCATTATTCTAAGTGCTGCTACTCTCTCTTGGCACATAGCACAGATTTCTGGTTTTGCCCTTTTGCACCATATTAATGCCATTGCTGTGCACGCTATCATGTCTACATTTTTCTCACAACAATAAAGGTCTTCCCTGATGTTTTCTGCTTTCAGACTTAAGCAATTGCTTTTGACATTATTTTATGCTTCTCAGTTCTACCTTCTGAACTAACCACGTCTACCCCACCTAGGCTCCACTTTTGCAGTAGCTTTAGACACTCCTATAGTTCACTATCCACGAGGACAGCTTTTCTTTCGGCAGCCTCATTGCACTATTTTCCCACTTATGAATCTACCACTAATTACTTCAGGTTTTAAGATTGCATACTCGCATGAGTCAGCCATTTTCTGCACAATTTGGCAGCATACCAATCTATTGTTTCTCCAGCTTCTTGATTATGCAACTGTGGGGCAGATACCTTCCCTATGTGTCATTTTTTCTGAGGACTGGAAATGCTTCTGAGACATTTCTAGGATTTTGCATGGAGTTCTTCCAGTCTGTAGTTGGTATACATCCAGATACTGCAGAAACACGTGGGAGCTATCACCCAGTACAGCTAGCAGCATGAATGGGCTTATTTTGGCTTCCTGTTTACCCAGCGCCACAGCAATGTGTTTATATTTCCCATGTGATTCTAAGGAAGGGCTAGCAGAGGTACTGCCAATAGTTCCTGTTTAATTTTCTGCAGCTTTGGGAGAGAAACCTGATAGGAAACGATGATAGGAACTCTGTACTTCTGATTTTTGGGGAAGTGTAGTGTTGTCTCTTTTTTTCCAGTCTTCAATGGTGTCTGTGATACATGCCTGCCTAATCTCTTTTGCCACCCTATCCAATGTCCACACTGGCACTAAATATGAACCTGACAGAGAACCAGGGAGCCAGTACCGGTTGCTGGTTCTTGTCTTCTCCCCTTTCCCTCCCCCTCTGGGACTGCTTCCTTAGCAAGGAGCTCCCCTGCTTTCAAGCAGAGCTACCTTCTATTCTGGAGTTCATACAACCTGTCCTAAAAGGAAATTGCTAGCTCTACCTTTATCATGCTAGGGCAGACTCTAAAGAGTCAACCAGGGAAGGACTGCTGTAATGGAGACTGTGGATTTTGTACAGGAGTCAAAGCAAGAGACAGCTGTGCAGCCTGAAAGATGATCAGAAGATAAAATGACAAAGGCTGAATTTCTAGAGACATTCTAATGCCAATTAGAAGTCTGAAATCTTCCTGGCTTGCCCTGCCCCAGAAATTCAGATCAAATCATGCACCGAGCTGTTCCCACGAAAGGAACTGGAAATTCAATAGGTCAGATTGTCAGCTAGAATAAGTCCACTGACTCCAGGGAAAGTACTCCACTTTCTGTCATCAGAGAACCTGGCCCCATGACTGCGAGCCTCAGATTTTCCACGTGGCTGTTTCCCCGGGACTTGCATCATCACCCTGCACAACAAGGAGAGTCCAAGGTCATGGTGTAGGAAGATTTTTAAAGAGGCAAAGCAAGAGATCCAAAAAAAGCTCAAGTTCATGTTGTGCCTCCACAATACCACCTGGTTTAGTAGCCTTGTGCATCAGGTTCCAGATGATTGGTGCCAGATCTCAGTTCTGACTCCTTCAACTCACACCAGAAATGGGGAAAGTCAAGGACCCACAGAGTAGCTGTGCTATGCCTTTGCTTCTATGCAGTCCCATCCCATATATGATACAATATTTATGTATCAGGGTACAGATAAGAAATGCCTTAAAAGCATTTGTTTCCTTTACTGCCATCTCCTGACTTCCTGTTCATCAATATAGAAAGGAATATCCTTTATCTCAGTCTTACAGTAAGAACCCAGATCATAAAATAACATGTAGGATTTCTAGGATGAGCAATGCCAATGAGAATGAGTTTAGAAATTCTGCCTGAAATTTCCAAAGCATGACATTCTCCCCTAGGCATAGAGCCTGTAGACGGTTCTGTGGGTCAGTTAGTCAATTACGAGGTGCTAAGTCACCCATTCAGTCTCATATGGGCTGCTCCATCACTGAGATTCAGCTAAAAATCAGTTAGGAAGAAGAACCCTTAGTGCTGCTATGAAGAAAGATGATTGTTACCTAACGCATCTCTCCTGGAAAAGGCATGAATTCAGTCATCTACTGATTCTTTCCCATTACTGACTACTGTGATCTTACATGTTGTATATCATATTAACAAAATAAGAGCTTTGATGTGATCCCTTCCTGTCCCCTGCTGTCACCCCAAACATTTTATGCGAGAACTGAAAATCTAAACCGTCAGAACAGCAGGGGTAAAAACTCTTAAAAATGAGCTACTAATTATTGATGTGAATGCTCTTTACATCCATCTCTTACTATCTCAATGGAATGATTCAATTGAATATTGCTCAGTGAGAAGATCCATTTGTCATACTTCTTTAATTTTTTATCCATTTGTAAAGCATCCCAAAACCTAGCCAGCAATAAAACAGCAAAGAAATTGCCCAAGGCATCCTCTTAAAGAAGCAGTATGGGCTGGGTTCTGTTCTGCCACAGATTAGTCTAAATTGGTAGTTATTCCATGATGTCAGTGAAACTGAACTGCCTAAATGCAGAGGCGAATCTGGCCCCATGATCTAATTCCATGATGAAATTGCTAGTGTAAATAAATGACTGTTGCTGTTCAGTGCTTCCCCCCCACTCCCCAAAGTGCTTTAATGAATAATGAGTTTTATGAATAAGCTTTATTGAATGACTGAATACATTTTAACTACCAAACTAATAAAATCACAAGTTAGAACACTTTCCTTCACACTTTCCTCTCCTCCGCTGCCTTCCTTTGCTTCCTTGAACCAGAGAATTGCCCTTTTAAACTACCTGTCAATCACACATAGAGTTACTACATCCCAGAAGGTATTATCAAACAGTGGTCAGTTTTTAATTCCAGGAGAGACATTCTATATTTGTTTTAAATATCTAACTTAGGTTTCAAAATACAAGCGCTGAAACAGAACAAGCCTTTTAGCATTTATTCCTTCCTTCCCTCCACCCTCCGAGATTAAAATCCATTCATTTCAATCAAGTCATTCAGAGGAAGGCTGTAAAATGAATGACATAATTAGCCACTTAATATACTGCATATGGAATTTTAATTCCAGCTGAAAATCAGAGAGGCTTTTCTAAAGCTCTTCACTGAGAAAAAAAAAATAGTGATATTTGAAGACAGCCAACGCTTTTCAGCTTAGTGCTACTTTTTTATTTGGGTTCCCTAGTACTCTAGCATTATGGAATAAACCTTCTTGACTTATGTCAGAAGGGGCAAATATACCCTTGCAGACGGAAGAAGTCAGGAAGACAGCGAGACTTAGGACCTCATTTTGTCAGGTTACAATGCAATCATGGAGAACCAAGTGGCTCTTCCTCTTACTGAAACCTATGAGAACCAGTTCTGGGACAACTTTCTGAAATGTCTTCCAAGACTCTCAAGCACGAAAGTCAAAAATGAAGGCACCCCCAATCAGTCTGTACTGCTGAAAACACTTAGTCATACACCTAAAGCCATACGAATAACATGTATCTTATCCAGCAACAGTTTTGACCAAACATCTGCTGACCAAAGCAATGGGATTTTATGGCTCCAGCTTAAAAATTAATCAAAAGAAACAAATAAAGCACCCCTTACAGAAGAACTAGAAGGCAACTGGGCAGTTTGCTATCTGATGAACTTGACTGTCTCAGTAACCAGTCCATCCTGTTCAATCCTGCTCATTTCTGTCCTTCTTATATTGACATATTCTGCAGACATTTAACCACATTACTGAGTCAGGTAACACTAGAAGATGACCCATTAGCCTGTTAGATTAAACAAGAAACACTAAACAGTAGGTAATAGCCAAAGGGTAGGGAATGGAAACAAGTCAACATTACTCAAGGGTTAGAAAGGTATTCCAAAATGTAATCTGTGTTCATTACATTGAGTAAATATACAGTCAACCTCCATTTGCACAAGCCTTGATCACATGAAGAAATAATTTCAGGGGAAAAAAAGCCACATTCCACCAGTGTGGAATTTGTGCAATGAAATACTCTCCCCCACATGTGCTCCTCCCAGGCTTTGGAAGAGATTTCATTTACCTGCATTACTTTCACTGCCAGCTGATGGCTTTCAGATCTGTATTTCCATACCACAGGGAATGCAGCAAGAAGTACAATGGTTCTGCTATGAAGAAAAAAGTCATGAGAGAACTTCGGAGACAGAAGGAAAGGTTGAAAAAGTATGTGTTTAAAGTGTTGAAATCTCCCGGCATTGATTTACACCCCATATTACCTCAATTGTACTACCCTCTTTCTTTTTTTTTTTTTGGTTCTTTTTGTGAAAACCAAAAAAACTGTATTAAAAATATACTTACTGGTATGTCTAGATTATTTCTGGTTTGGTTTTTTTAATTACTTTTTTTTCCAAAGATTGATCTGAACATTGTAAATCTGATTTTTTCTTTGGATTGCATGTAAGAGGTTTTTTCTTATTCTGATCTGAGAGGGGGGCTGAGAAGGAACCTTCTCATCCAGTCTAATGGAAACCTTTGAGGGTTCCCTCATACCACATCATGACAATCCCATGCAATTTATTAGTTGCATAACTCCAGTTACTGCAACATTATTCTCAACCTAATCTGGCATACCTCGGGAAGCGAAAAATTAAAAGTGAACCTGCTCAACAAAGCAGAAGAAGGTTTTTATGGAGGATGGTAGCATCTAAACACTAGAAGGTGTGGGGCTGTTTTCCTGAAGAATTCTTCTAGTTGAACAGAAGGAGCACAAAGTCTAGTATCACAACTGCCACACACGAGATGATGTGCACCAAAACATTGTCTCTTTCTTCCATGTCTCGTAGGCAGTTAGAATCAACTGTGTTGTTGGTTCTTTGGGCAAGAGATACAGGCCTTGCGACACCACTGGAAGCCCCTTCCCAGAAAACTAGTGAAGGAGCTTAGGTCAGCAGTTAAGAGTCACATGCCGTTCTCTCTTTTTAATTGCTACATAGGATTGATTGGGAAAGAGAAGGGATCAGTCCGGTTTTTCCAGTATTCCAGCTCTCAGCCTCTTGGGGACTTGGTGCTGAGGCAAGAGCCATTGGTCTGATCCTTTGTGTAACCAGACTGCTGGCCTCGAACCCTGGCACCCTGTTAACCTCTGGAGCCCCACCACCTCTCACCTGGCAGCTCTGCAGTGTGGCCCTCAGATGCTAAGGATCAGACCTCACTCTGAAATGCAAACATTTTATTTTTAGATGTTAATGAAGGTGCCCTCACAACATCCCTGGCTTCATATAATGCTCAATAAAATACACCAGCAAAGGCCTGCAGACAGTTAAGTCATCTTACTCCAGAGTTAAATTGTACAAGACATACAAAATCATCCTTTTCAGCCTGAGCCAACACAGAGCCTGGCATTGCACTCTGACAGTCAGCATATTTGGAAACAAATGAGGGACTCACCACTAATGCCTGGCAATTTTGGAAGTGTAATATTACAAAGACTTTAAAAATCCATCTCAGAGTGCTTTGCTTCCACACTTCACTTTTTTTCTCCTTTAATTATTTGATGTTTTCAGCTGCAGGAAACACCCCCCTGCCCTTGGAGCAAGAGCAACTGTGTCACAGAGATCACGGTCCCTTTAAAGTTCATGTGGTTACTACATTGTTGTCCCACTTCTATCACAAACTGTGTCACTGCACATCTGGTCTGACTGTGCCTGTTTTCTGCATGCCCTTTCCTGCCTAGGGATCACCTTGAGCAGATGTTACCCTCCATCCAATGGCTGGAGAGCAGCCATGGTGGCACCGGTCCAATGAAGGAAACTGATGAGCCATCATGTTTCCCCATCCAATGCCAGCAGGGCCCTGGCTTGATTGCTCTCTCAAAAATGCTGCATCCAGATGGAAATTCCCATTTGGAGAAAACTCTCCAAAATGCACATACCCATAGGACATTACTGGGCAAAAACAAGAAGAAGAGTCTGTTTATGTCTCTGAAGACTGCCTCCTCACTAATTTGACTGCGGGCCTCGTTATTCCTGTTCTGCTCACTGCAATAGCTTATACTGTCAACAGGAGGATTTATCAGGGCATCCAAGCACTGACTGACTCAGCACAGTCAGAGCTCAAGAATTCCCTGAGGACGGATGGACAGAAGTCAGCATGGAGGACAGCATCACCAGTATTCAGCTTGCAGTGTCTGCAGGGGGAAGCTCTTCTACAAAATACAATACAGAAGCAGGCTAATATAAACTCCTTTTCCCCTACAACCTCTCCCTCATTCTGGACAAAGATGGAAGCCTGTTTCATTCTGATTGGTGTTTTACACTTCCTGACCCCCTCTGTGAGATGCAAGAGACATGCATAATGGCAACATGAAGCTTCAACATGCTGCTTTCCGACAGTACTGAATCTTGAACTACAGACCATGCTTGTCACCTTTGCACCACACTTCCTGAGTGAGTTAGACCCACAGAACTTCTCTGCTCCCCTCCTCATTACAGACCTGCAGCAATCTTCTAATGCTCCTGCTGAAGAAGCCAACAAATGAAAAATCTTGGGGCATATCTTCTACAATACACACACTTTACATAATGGCAGGTGTACAGAAAAAATGTAGAAAAGGTGGTTGAGGTACTTTGAACACTGTTGAGCTGGGAGGACATTATTTCTGCATATTTTCCTGAGTTGCCATTTCAAACATAATACTTTGAGTGGGATTTGTCTCACTACTTTAGATATCTACATCTGAGCAAGTTACCTTTCATACTCAAGGCAGAGAAACAGGCACATCTGGGATGTGAATCATCTGATGTACTTTATGCATCCCCTTTAGACTAAGATGAATCACACTCAAGAAGTGCTTATTTTTCTCCATTGACTATAGGGAATCAAGATGAATACTCAGATACAGACACCTACATTTGGTCAGGTGACTCTTACCCTACACTTGCTGGAACACAGCTTCAGATGCAATCATTACCCTGCCTGTGTATGTCACTCACCCATGCTGTAGCCTACAACCAAGGAGGTTGTTCATTCAAGGTCCCACTCCAAAATCTGCTACATGTCTAAAGCCAGCACAGGGATCTGAACAGCAGTCTGCTACAGAAATTAATGGGAGAAGTAACTGGGAAATGTATTATTGTATTGAAGGAACCCCCAGAATGGAAAGATAAAACTGGAGTAACATGCATGGAAGGAATTATCATTATGGTCGTAGAAGATGGGATCCCATTAAAGATATTCAGTTCACATGGGGGCTGGGGAGCATCCTCATTTCTGCTGGCAACTGTAAAAACAGGAACAACAACAACAACAACGAATTATCAACTATCAACAGCTTTTGCATTTTTCATAAAACCACCAAAAAAGGAAAAGGAAGTATCCATTCAGAGAATGCCTGTATTCATCTCTGTGAAGACAGGTATAGTTAAGGCTGACTTCTACTGCACTCACAACACTGAACACCGGAGACCTGATATGCACAGAGCTCAGAGAAGTGACAGATTGTCTGTTGGCACAGCCTTCCACCTCCATGAGAATGGCCATGCCAACCAGCGATCAACGAGCTGTCTCCCTACAGCAGATATCCATTTCAGTCCATAACCATCAGCAGCCTGTGAATTCCACAGAAGTTTAACCCTGGTTCAGCTATATCCATCCTACATTTGCATGGTATTCTTATTTACCTTGTTTTATTCCTATCTTTAGCCATGTGCTGCTTGTATTTATTGCAGACAAGCTGGTTGGAAGATATCATTGAGAACCAGCCCATCTCATGCACATGATACCTGGCACATACTGTGGTGTTTCACTGAAATCAGTTAGGAACATTACCTTGCTTGGGATAACATTCATTGCTCATAACACTGTTTCCTTGACCCGTCACGGTATTTTCATAGACATCCTATTTGGATGTCCTTAAGGTTCAGAAATCTCCCTGCCTCCTGTCTGGTTCACATCCATGCCCTCAAGAGCACTCACTTGCCATCAGAGGTATCCAAAAATACAGCATACATTTCTCACATGAGGCACATACTTGCCAGAAATAACTAGTGTTTCCATTCAGCAAGGCTATCTGCCCTTTGGTCTTCTAAGCATTCACTATACCCACCTCCTGCAGCTATGCAAGGAAACAGTCACTTGCTCCTGGCCCAAGTCTCCAGCGAGAAATTTCCTAAGCTGGGGGCATGGGAGGACAAGCTGGGTTTCTGCAACTGACATATCGAGTCATAGCACTGTTGATATCCATTAGCACAGACCTATGAAATGTCCAGGACAAACACGAGTTTTGGATAAAAACAAACAAAACATTTTTATAACATGGATGACGTATTAAAAGATCATTTTATTTTTATAAAGACAATTCAAAACATCTGGAATCGCAAATAAGTCTCTGTACACACTTTTTTAACCCAAGCTCCCTGATATTTATGGAATTTTCCCTGCACTTCACTCTGAGAAGAACCGACTGGCTGAGGCGAACCAGGCTTTTTTCCTGTGTTGGGAGAAATAGATGGATACAGAATGTCTGCTTTGGGTGGACAAATACAGTTAGCTGACAAGTAATTTTTTAATGGAAATATTTGGCTGAGCAGCCATCCCAGAAAACAGGCATGAGTTTCTGAATACTCTGGCATCGCAAGGGACGCATGATGCCCTTCTTCATGGGCCTGGCATATCGCCTGCTATGCTACCATAGTATCTGTCACTCTCTCCATGCAGCTTGTGAGTTGACTCACCTGTAGATGACTCATTTCAAACTACTCTGAAAACAAAAGGCTCGGTGCTGGGTCTTTGGATATGCTAGTTGCTGCCAGTGCTATCGCTTTCTTTTCCATGACAGAGGAAGACAAGAGAAGCCAAGGCAACAATGTCCTTCACATTGCAACCTGAGGACCTGTGCTAACCATCAGAAAGCCACACCTTCCTAGCTCAGTATTTCCATGGGCTGCGGCTGACTTTCTCTTACCACAGCAGGAAGTTGCACCATGTGACACCTGCATAGAATATTGAGCATTTGGCTTAAAAAGCACAAAGTCATGGGGAAATGATGATTAACAGTAAATCACCATGGGATCCAGTGCCCGGGGGAGTACCTTGCAGACGGCCTAGCAAATTGGTATGGATGTACATTAGCTTGCCAGACTGCATTCAGGGCTAATTTAATGGAATATTGCTGCAGCACAAATAGAGGCAGGGATACTGCCTAGTCCTCCAGCAACCAGTTTCAGTAAGCAGTTTCAGAATATCGTGGATCAAAACTACTCCCATTAAGTTGGCATGCTTAGATCAGGTGAAAGAATATGATGTCGCAAATCTGTGCCAATTTCTGGGGGTTGCTTGATTCAGACAGTCAGATTTAAAAGCTGGTCAGGATACCCTCTGAAGCCTTTCATGCTGTCATCACACATGGAAAGAGGACATAAAAAGTGGAACTTATATGGGGCTTTGTAGATTGTCATCAGTGTTGTGAGAGTACTTATACGTTCATTGAGGTCAGTGACGAGGTTCTCACTGCCTTCTTTGTGTGCAGAGAGTGTTGAACTGCACCCATAAATAGGGAGGAAGCACTATTGGAAAGCTGATAGGAAGTGCAGAGCTCAAGGGCAAGCTGGCACCCAGCTCCTTCAGCTGCAACTACTTGGTGATTATAAGCAGTACTCTTGTGTGACAGAAGTTTTAGGGATTCAGGTATCGCTGGGATTTTCAAAGCCTAGCTCTCAGTGGTACAAAGATCTCAACTTGAAGCTTTCTGGGACTAGGAGACAGTTCATTCACAGCACCATAAAAATTCAAACCTGTTCAAGAGCTGACCTTCATTCGACAATCTTTTTGAATAATGACACAAGCAGTCAGGATAGAGCAATTGTGTTTTCAAGGCTCTGTTTCTGAAGTGTTTGCCGTGTATTTAACTTTACCTCAGAAAATGACCTTTGCAGAACACAAGACTCTTGTATTATATATGGAAATGCATGATAGCAACAGAGAGAGAGGAGCCACAGGGTTGAAAGTAGGGAAGGGTCAGGGCTTTGAAGAAAGATTTGGGGCTCATCTCACTAGGTGAGAAATCTGGTGCCTGTAGCAGGTAAATGGAGGGAAGGAGGCAATCGTCAGAGGGATGAATTACAACCTCTATCTCTGAGAAGGAACTTTTTTACTTCTCCTTGCCTTCTACACGCTGCTGGTTCTGCTGTGGGGACTTCTTCTCTCTCAGGTAGACCTACAGCACAGAGGAAATCTCCCTCAAGAAGGAAAACACAACCCTTTGTAGGCCTTTGCAGCAGCCAAAAGGCAAAAGCAGCTACTGCTGGGATCAGTCTTGCCTCTGGCATATGTGTCAAGCCCAGCTGCTCATCTGGGACCTTGCTCCTGTCTCTTGCCAGGCTGGTAACCTACAGCCAAACACCCCTCAGTTTGGATATCGGTACTCTCCACTTGCATCCAGCATATGGCCATGTCCCAGTTTTGGATTACCCTCGTGAGCCACATTTTTCCTACCTCCCTCTTCCAGCACTCCAAGCGGAGCAGCAACATGGAATCAAAGGTTGAACAAACCCCCATCACTATCTGGCTCCAACCTCAATGAACACTGGGTTCCAGGGAAGATGACGTGCAGACCAAGCAGCTGAGCAATAGTTACCTCTATGTGGGATTCAAGTGTCAGGGGACTCAGGGGAAAGCCAGTTCTGCCAGCATTCCAAGACAGCGGAGGGCATGGTTACTCCTCCCTAGGGCTGCCGCTGTAGTGGGAACTCTGTGTTCTCCCAGTGAACTGAGTCACTCGTCACCTGTCTGTCAAGGGTAGAGCTGGGCCATGACAGCTGTACACTAGGCAGGTGGCAAGTGGCAAGTGGCAAGTGTAAGGGCAAACAGGCACCAGGCTTAGGCAGAAGCACCAGTTCCCTCATAAGTGTGTGTCCACGGACACGTGCAAATGCTTCACCTGAGGGCCTCTGTGGTTTCCTCGGTGCTAACGCAGGTTGTCAGATCAGGGTTCTCGGGAATCTCTCTCCTTCTCTGCAGCTCTGGCCTAGCTGCAGGCAGCGACCGCCTGCCTCTGCTCGGACCCCAGCAAGCACCTCCCTCCCCGCTGTCTGCCTGCCCATGGCTGCTTAAGGAAACAGCTCGCCGCGGGGTGCTATGCGGGAGGCAAATTCCAGCACTGGGGTCAAATTCCTCAAGCAAGGAATCTGGAAGTCCTTCAGTACTGGATAAAGACTGCAAAATAACAGAGCTCCCGGTCCCCTTGGCAAAACTGAATTTTAACCAGCAGAGTGGCTTTCTGCTCGGTCAGTGGGTTGCGTGAAATGCATACGACAGTGATAAATTATCATGAGCAATTTTTAATGCTCCTTGACCAAAATTAAGTTACTCACAAAGTGATTTCTTAGAATGACTTTTTTGCTTGCACTTCCTGAACTATTAAATTACAAGTCTGTGATTAATTACTACAGCAAACTTAAAACTGTCACCTAAGAACAAAAGGTCTTTTTGATAGCAGATGTTTACTTTCAGCTGAAAGGGCACATGCTCAAATTTTGTTCAGTGTGTCTGACTCGCATTTTAATTCTTCAGGCTGAAAATATCAGCTGGCTGCACAGAGAATCAGAAAGGTGAATATGTCATTGAATAAAACCTCTGACTATTTCTCACAATTGGCACTAACAAATGTTTTCCGGAAGCTAGAGGTCACTGCACACACAGCCCTACAGCTTTTGCCCATTAAGTTGAAGTTATTGTATAGAACTGGAATTCCTCAAGCAAGGTCAGAGAGTTTATCCCAAATGTTAGCAAATTCCAACAACTGATCTAACACAGATGCTTTCATTCCCTTCAGTGGGATGCTCCGGAGGCGGAGGAGTGGTTTGAGCAGGGCTGCCGCTTCCTCAGTGCATACAAATGGCAATCACGCTGCAGATGGGGTTTTTGCTTCACCCAGATCTGACTGTAGCTGCCGTGACCCTCTCCCAAAAGGTATTAAGCTCCATCTACATAGGTATATAATTTTTTAATACATAGGGCAGAGGGAGACACTAGCTACGCTGTCACCTAAGTGTTTTTGGAAGAGGAAAAAGAGCTATTCAGCATTAAAGATTCAGGAATGTCTGTTGACATATTAAGGAAACAACCTCGGGGGACAGCTGACACGGCTCCAAGAAGCATTACCAAGGGAACAGTGACGCAAATGTCTTCCATTTTTACAGGCTGGCAGCTTGCCAGGTTCCCTCGCCTGATGGTTGATGTAATGCTAATCCCTATCTGGGTTAGAGCTCGGATATCAACCACAGCAGCTCACTGTGCTGCAATCAATATAGCACACTTTTTATAGAAGAGTGTATAAAAAAAATTCTGCTCTAATCTACTAGGAATATGTACAGTAGAGTAATAGCAGGGGAAATCTAATGGCCAGCCTGGAGCTCACCCAGCTTGTGCTTTTGCAAGCGTGCATGTGTGTGTGCAGGCTTGTACACAAACCCATCTACATCTCGAATAATGGCAAGTCCGGGCGAGGGCCACACATTGAGAAAGGGCTGGCTGTTCACCACGTACAAGAAGAGCCATGCAATTCCTTTATTAAGTGATGTACTGGCAGAAGAAAACAAGTAAAATGGGACTGGAAAATAAAATGGGCTATCAGTCATAGCATGGAATAAAATGGGTGTTTCTGTAATAGTGACAACATTTTGTAGTTCTGTGAGAACCAGACAGCTCTGTGGGGATTACCAAAGCCTTACAGAACACCTCTACAGGATAAACAGCACCAAGTCAGAGTGAAGGACTCACAGCGGGTCACTAGCAGTTGAACGTGCCAGCCCCACAGTTGGTGTGTCAACTCCTTCATAGTGGTCACCAACACCAGCACCTTAAGACAAGAAATGAGCAGTAAAGGAATCCAGGGATCTTGAATTACCATGTAATTATCTGAGTAGCAATTTGGCTTCCTCATAAAAGAAGAACTTTGAAACCCTGAGTAACCTCTAGTTAAAATAATCCTGGCCTTGTACCATCTACCATGGAAAGCCTTTCCACTGCTTGACTGCACCCCAAAACCACTCTAGAGCACTGGTTTGCTGCTAACTGATAGTGCAGTTTCCTGCATCATCACTCTATTTCTTGTAAGGGATAACCCCCTACCATTTTATTTCACAGGTGTCATAACTGTAACAGTACTAAAGTGTGTTCTTGCTCCAGACAAAATTTTAAGATAAATTTTGTGTGTAACAAAGTAGATGAATTCCGGCTTTATCCAACACCTCGTGTGATGAGGTCTTATGCAGGCCAGTACACTGATTCCTTCTATTCCTCCTTTATCAGACTATATTTAAGGAAAAATTTAGGAAAATGCTAGTTTAGAGTAGAAGCTGATATTCCAGTAATATTGTTAGTCCTTAGGTTAAATCCTGGCAGATATGAGAAGAATATTAACCACATCATGGGTTTCCAAGGGGGGTCTGTTTCACAGAACAGCCTGAGAGCTGGGTCGGTATTTTGGGAAAATCCAGTTACATGGCCAGTGGAGATTAAAAAGACAATACTCTCAACCATATCTTTCCCCAGGCCACACTCAAGGCAACCTTTTTACAGCAGCTGGTGTTGATTGAACGGAGTAACTGCCCCTGTTTTTCACTGCAGCAAAAATGAAGGAAATCAGTGTTCATTCATTTTAGCCCATACCTACTCAAGGAGCCACACGGCATAAAGCTCCCCTAAGATACTCACCAGCACCCAGATGCAACCTCACACATCCATCAGGTGTTCCCTTGCATTTCCTTTGCCAGGAGCTGCCAGGGCATGATGCTTTTTGTGGCCATCCCTCCCTCCTCTGCTCTTCGTTCCCCACCAACAGGATCCTGGCCACAGCAGCAACAGGTCTGACTGTGCAAGTGATGGGGGGGGCTTTGCCTGCAAGGAGGGTTTCTGTATCCCTCCAGCAGGTAGAAAGGCTCAAGGAGCAAAACAGGAAAGGAACAGTGAGGCAGGAGGTACAAAATAGGGCAGGGCAGGTGTGGCAAGATAAAAGCAGGGAGAGGACAGCATTTGGCTTCATGACTTCTTTCTTTATTTCTACACCTTTTGTCCGCAGAAGCCATGTCCCCCTTCCATCCAGCCAGCCTGCTCTGGTGTGCAGTGCTCCCTGGCCCGACATTGGCTTCTCGGCCTTTGGTTTACAAAACACCCTCTAACTGAATGGATGGTCTTGTTACAAGAGCCTCATAAAACAGACCAGTTGAGAGCATTAATATAATTATATTACCCTCTCTCTCTGATTTGTGAAGAAGTAAAACATTTGATTACCAAAAAGCTCCCTTCTCCAACAAAGGATTTAGCTGAATTTGCTCTCATGTAAGTAATGGAGGAAAGAGTGTATTTTCTTTTCAAAATAAAAAGTAAAGAGGAGGCAAATGCCTTAAGCAAAGATACATTTTAGCACACTGTATACATTTCAGTGCTCCAGACATGCTCTCCCTTTGCAGCACGAACACATGTAGCAGGGAGGGGACTGTAAACCCAGTCTTCCTCGCTGACAAAGATGACCTCACAGAATTATGATGCAATTTCAATGTGAAAGGAAAAATCCAAGTCCTTCCTATGCAATCTATAGGACATTGGCACAATTTTTAACATATGTGTTTATATTTACTTAATATTTAATGAAATGTTTAAGAAAAACATGTTCTAAAAATGTTGATATATTTACAGTTTGTTGTGCTTGAATTCTGAATGGAGAACAGCCTCCATTATTTTTTCCACATGCTAGTACTACATTATATTAAGAACATACTCTGCTCTGACAAACATGTTGTGTGTCTTATAAACACTTTGCACAGTTGGAAACATTATTGTTTAGCAAAAATCCCACTGCCAGCAAATGCAATGTGAAGAACCTCCTTTGTAGTAAATGATCTTCACGCTGGTCATGTGAGGTGATCACCAGGGGTCACGCATGAAGGACCTGGCCAAGGGACCTACTCTGTATCTGCATGCAGCTCAGCAGGGCTCCTCAGGGTCCAGCACTGCTGAGTGGAGTGCTCACCTCTCCAGAGGACACCAGCCCGAGTGAGAAGACTCCAGAGAAGTTAATACTCTGGTCTAGGTGGAGTTTGCTTTCTTGTAGTTTAAAATACAAGATACATATCAGTTAGCATCAGTGCCGTGCAAGGTTAATTGCCTTCTCAGCTTTTCTCACACTTATGGTGGAGTTCAGTAGTCTCTGACAATTTAATTAATGTGACTCAGCAATTATCACACAATCTTTCTTACTCTAAACACCTTATACTTCATTGTAGTACTACCAGAATTAGTCAGAGAACTCCAAAAAGATCATTGTAGTATTTTGTTTTAAAATGTTAATGCAAGGCTGATATTCATAATCTCTAGTGACCAATTAGTAAAATGAAGTGGTTTTCAGGGCAAAATCACTAAACAAAATTTAGAGGAATGAGAAAATGTCATCTTTTCATTCTCAGAGCAAATACGGTCCTGTGTTTTCAGTGCAACAATCATCCTTGTCAAGGCCAGCAGCAGCTGGGGATTTCCACATTTTTCCTGTGCATAAACAAAATAAACTTGGGGTGTGGATCTGTCTCCAGTTCCAAATCCTCTGATTTCCTTCCAAAATGAAGCCCCTGTCAGGTGCAAAATAGACTCCAGTTCCCAACTGGAATAATATGTTCTCTACCTGAAGAGCTGGAGTCAGGGGCTAAGGCTGACATCCGTTAACCCTCTTTGTAGCCCTGTGAAAAGAAAGACCTGTGTTCCCAGTCAGGTGATGTGATCATGATCTGGGCAGGCTGCCTGCTCCATCTGCCCATGTCTCTCAGAGTAGGGCTCTATCCATACCCACATATTCTGCTGTATGGACAGCCAGGCTGCTCCAAATGTGTCATGTGAGAACCACACAATACAAAAGTCCTGTTCCTAGAGGTAGTGAAGAGTCTGCTTTAGCCCAGAGCACAAGAGTCTGTGTTTGTTTTCACACTCCTGCACAGGTGTGAATTACCTAGAGAGGGAATTGCCTGTTCTAACAAGCTTCACACAAAAGTAGAGAAACAATAACCTTGGTCTTAACAGCAGCCTTTACCTCTGAAGATGCATTGCTTAGTGGCAAGACACGCATCAAGGCAAACGTTTGGCCTTATGCCTTAAAGCGAAGGCACAGCTTGCTGAAGAGCTGAGCTGAGACCTGGCTTGATGAACATTGACACAATGGTGTGTTTGAGGAGGCCGAAGAGAACAACACTTCTTTATCCTGCCCATTAGGTGTTTGTGCTCTGTCCGGCTCTGTGCAACTGCACCACTGAGTCTCTGACCATCAGAGGAGCCATGCTTGGATCTAAGTAGCTGGAATCGCTTCACCTCTGGGTCATTACAATATTCAATTATGGCTCTGTACTTAAGTGACACAATAGATACGGGAATTGAAAGCACAAAAACTCCTAACCTCTGATCCTGACTCTACAACAGAATCCCTCGGTGGCTTTAGGCAAGGTACTTAACATCTCCGCCTAGGTTTTCCCATTTGCAGAAGGGGGCTAATAATACTCAGCTACCTACTCCACAGGGAAGTCCTGAGGATTCATTACTTAATGTAAAGTGGCTAGAAGATGAAAACCTGCATGTAAGTGCCAAGCGTTATTACAGTTACCAGGTTTAGCCTCAATTTTTGAGACTTGCTTTCCTCTTTGAAATGAGAAAAAGTGTTCCTTTTAGTTGATGAAGATTAGTGTTCTGCACCGCATTTCCTACAGAAGTGGGAAGGCGCCTTGGGAATATGAAAGGAAAGGAGAAAAATGTGTCCCCTTGGATCTCAATCTGCCTTTCACATCCTCTCAGGAAATTGTTTTGAAAGTGTCCGACACTTGGTAAAATATGCTGCAGTCACAAGGCAAAAATTTTACTCTTTCAAGAATTTTTTATGAGCCCCAGGAATAAATCATCTCTAGCAGGGATGGTGAAGCATAATGTTGAGAGTCTGTGATTTTCCCCAGAGGTAGAGAAATCATTCCAAGCTTTTCTCCAATTTGTTCATGAAACTTTAACAGGAAAATACCAACGGTCGTCCTGGCACGTCGCCAGGATATGTACATTAAGACAAACCAAGGGGAGTGTTTCGATTGACCAAATTATTTCCTTCAGTCTCAAATAATTTAAATGTTTGATTTTAAGTGACAGTTCTGGTATGGCAAATTATTTTCATGGCAATGAGGTCAACATTATGCTTGATCAGCATCTTTAAACAGAACGGCATAACTGCATGATGGAGAGCATGGGGACTGGTCATCCTAACATGAGCTGCACTGAGACAACACTCTGCAATAAGTGAATGCAGCAAACAAAAGGACCAATTCAATATTTGCAAATGCTAAGATTATTGGAAACAAAGGAAATAATTTTGTCACCCCAGAAAAAAAAAGTCCTTTTACGATTGTTCTGAAAAAGCCCCCTGCCATGAACTGCTGCCACTCCTAAGAATTCAAAGCATGCAGCTAATGCACATGGCTCTGCTTCCAGCTTCATTAATATGAGATTTTGGCACCACAGGAGCACCTCCTGTGTGTACTGGATCCAGATCTGGCATAAGAACACCATTATGTTTCTGTTCAATTAGTCAGAGCACACAATGTGGTGTTTATGCCAGTTTTGTGCTTACTGGAGGACAGACGTTACCTGATTTGGTACAGTGTCTGCCAGAATTTGTCAAACGTATCTGAACCAGCGTAGTAAGTTTGTGCTCGTTCAGTGCTTGGCAGCACATGGCTGTTATGTCCTGGTCCATCACTGGATGCTTTTTATGCCAGATTTCCTATTGCATGAAACTGTGATTTAAGACATATAGTGCAGTTACATGCCTTGCTTATATTAACTAAGATGTTACACATCTAAGATGTTAACACTGTAAGGTGTTAATTACCATATGCATAACAGAGATTATATAGTTCCAGAGAAAAGGCTCTCCTTTGATGTTTACTCCCTGGCTTCAGGTTTCTTAGTATGCAGTAACTGTCAAGTCTATCTGCCTCCTAAATGTAAAATGCTTATGTCTCACTTCAATAAGTAAATAAAACGTACCAAGTTAATACAAGCAAAGCATGTAAAGAAAAGGAGTATTAGATCAGACGAAAAATCTACTATTCACTCTTGGTTTCCTCACTTCCCATTGAGTGGAATATAGGACCAAGCCACCCTGCACTCTGAGTTGCTCCACTTTCAATAAATATTGGTCAAATCCTGCAGGATCAGAGCCAGCTCTGAGACGTGCTGGCAAGAGGATTCTGCTAGGATCCTCCCTTCCTCATCATCCCTCCCAAGCAGAACAGAGTCATTTATAGCAAAGTGGGTGGGGAGGGCTCAGAAATCTTTGAGCCCCTCCAGCTTACCCAGGCGACACAGAGGCCAGCCACATGTACACTGGGGATGTCAGCATCCTAGCTATTTTCTAGAAACAATTCCCTCTAAAGGGAGCAGTTCTCCAGACAAAGCGTTATGACACATCCGGGTGACTTTTAGGCTCTTTTCCTTTTCTTCTAATTACTTAGTCATGGAACCAAGAATAATTAGCCATAAGTGGTCAAAAGAGCCACAGAAACAAAATGCCTCTTGAGACGTTTCAACACAATACTGAACTAGTAAAAAGAAACTTCATTAACCTAAGAACAGTGTGAGTCTCTTTGTTTCACCTGCTTTCTCCCATGTCTTTGTCTTATTTTTCCTCCTTCCACCTCTGTTTTCTCCTGTTTTCCATATGTCATCCTCTTCTGTCTTTGTTTGCATTCCCTCTTCTAAAATATACTTTTCTTCTCTTGTTCATCATGTCACTCCTTTTCTTTACACAGTGGTTTTACTTACTTCTCTCCTTTTTTCCCTGGTCATTCCCATTCATCCCTGGCCCCTGTCCTCCTCAGTTTCTTTGTTCTGCCTCTTTAGTTCTCCCTTGCTCTTCTCCATCTCAGTTCTCTCTGTCTGATGTTTTCTTTAATCTTTTTCTTCCTGATAAAATTAAGTTCTCTCACCTTGAATCTTACACCTTCTTATTCCCCATTCTTGCAGTCCTTTCCTTCCTTACACTGTGGGTTATTCTCATTCCCTAACACCTCACTGCCCTGCAAAACTTCTGTATCCTCATCCATTAGTTATTGGGTAAAATGTCTTTCACAAGTTATGGATGTCACTACAGCCACAGGAGCCACAACCATGGGAGTGATGTTTACAGAAGCAAGACTGGGCTGAAAAGAAGCTCTGCTTATGCACAAGTTAACTCATGGAGAGATTATTAGTTTGGTTTATCAAAGGGTGGGTCGGTAGACAGGAAAATCCCAAGATTATCTGTTTGTCCTTTGGATAGCTATGCCTGTTTTGTCACTGTTACTAATCGTTTCCCACTTTCCCAAAGAATGTTGTCAGTGCTGCACAGATGAAGGGCGTCTGGTTGCCCCTTCCCTTGTCCCTCTTGGAAGTGCGGATGGTTGTTGTGGTCGAATGCATGCAGTAGCAGAGCCAGATCCCCCCTTCCACTTACGTTGGTATGCAGCTTGTAGCTGAGTCAGCTCTTTGGATGAGATGTTCTTTCCTGTGGCTGGAAGTTGCATCAGAAGTTCACCGCAGAGGACAGCTGAGCCACCAGGCAGCAGCCAGCAGTGCCTGGTAGGGTGATTTTGCACTCTCTTTGCGAACTTTACCCAGGTTGTTCCTTGCCACACTGCAAGCTGATTCACAGAAAGGACAGTTGTACACAACATGACTGCTAGAACTGGTCACTGGCACAGTGTGCTTTTAAGTTGCCGTGATAAATCCTCTCTGCTCATGGCTAGCCTTCACACTAAATGCCCCCTTCAGAGTGAAAAAGGCTAGAAACTATCCACAGGAACTCCTTCCCAAGGGGACTATCACTAAGTCAATAAAGTTGCAATATAAATGCATGTGTCCCATTGCTAGGGGTTGGAGAGACAAAATTGATGGAGGTTTGTCAGGAACACCCACAAAGATCCCTAGACACAGAGCAACCAAGTTTAAAGATCCAAAGGCCAGTGTCTTGCAACAGCAGCAGCCAAGCACAGTCAAGCAATAAATGAACATTTGCTTTTCTACTTCATATCCTTCCCAGTTCTTTCCTTAAGAAATGCAGAGGATTAATAATTTTGGCCACAGTGCCTGCGTTCACACAAACCCATATGAAACGAGCAAACAATACCCCCATTAAATGCATGGAGAAGTTTAGAGACGGGAACAACTCACCTCCAAGAGCTTCACCCAGGTCCCACAGGAAGGCTACAGCAGAGCCAGAAATAGAGTCCAGACCTCCTGACTCCAAGCCCTGGGCCCTAACAAAAACACCAGCTTTCCTCTACCAACCCTCTCTTCATACACTACATTGACCAGACTGGAAAAGGCATTCAAAATAAATAAAACCTGCTTCTCACGCCAAGTTTTAAAAAACATTTTCTTGTCATGGCTGGTTGTTTTTCTCCTGCTAGACATTAGGCAGTCTCCACGAGTGAGACAGCTCTCCTTTCTTCTCCAGGAAACACAGTTGTCTCCCACATGTTGCACTCAATGTAGCTCAAAGAAATGTTTTAGGAAATTCCCCCTAATTCAGTGAAATTGTTAGCTTGGCAGTGGCACGCTGGAAACAGGACTGAAAGATTGCCTTGGAACTTTTTTTTTTATTATTTTTCCTTTTGAAAGTGTAGAGGAGAGATCAGGCTTCAGACAGGCTGCTGAGGAAGACAGAAACTCATGTTACATAGGAAAGATTTGGCAGGCCCAAACACAGAAATTTCCAGAAGTGTTTGCGTGGCAACAGCTCCGTGCCAATCCACATTTTTTAGCTATTCTGGCTGGGTGCCCAGCCGACAAGAAAGTCTTGTATCTCCATGCAGTTCACTGGCTTCCCTGAGGAGTTTCCATACTGCATGGCAACATTGGATAATCTCATTTGTGCGCCAGAAAAACTCCTGCTACTTACGCTGTTACTAAATACCAGATGTGCTTAATAAAGAGTAAGTGGAGCCAAACCTACAGTAATCACATAACCTATCATTAACATTTTCTAAAAACAAAAAAAAAAAGCCATTGGAACAGCAGATTACTGTTTTGCTTTGTTTGCTTTACGCCCTGTTACGGGAACCCCTGGGGTGCTGGGAAGAGAGCATGGCAGGAGTAGACAGCTCTGGCACGGCCGATGACATTGTTTACAATCACACCCCTGCACATCTGAAACATGTGTGAGAAAGTAAAGGCTAAGCAGATTTCCCCTGTGTTGGAGAGGGAGGGGAGGATTGCAACAGGAAGTCTACGCCACTGAGAAAGTGCTGGAGTCGTGTTTCTTCATCCTGGGGAGGTGGCTGGGAAGGGGGATGCAGCAAGGGTGGTGTGAGTTTGGTTCCTCATGACATGCACCTCCCCAAGTCCCCACTGCACAGGAATGCTGGATTGGTCCTTGTTCCTGGAAATTTAATGACGGCCCAAATCCTCCAACCCATTTAAACTACATTTTTGTGTGAGTCAGGGGGCCAGTCACCACACAAAATGTGTGTGCACATTTATTATGGATTTAAATGGATGTTGCACATGTGCATATCTGATGCTGACCAGACCCTTGAGGGAAATAGCTAAGTCACGGTGATGGAGAGTGAATTCTGCTGCAACAGCTTGTTAAGAGAAGGAGGGAGACAGATGCACCACAACATCCACAGCCTCTGTGCACTCCTGGCAGTGGAGGCCTGGAGAACAGTGAATCATCCAGGTGTGAGAGGGGAAAGACATCCCTGAAATGAGACATGGGTGAAAAACCTGGCTTCTCCCACAGCTGTCTCTGCAACTGATCGGGGGAATGGACTTAAATTACTAGAAAAAGAGCTTTTGTCTTTATTTTAGTGTCAACTGCTACCCAACTGTAAGAGAAACTTGGCAAATGCCTGTTGACTGGGTCCTCACAAGGGTGGCCATCCCTCACAAATCTGCTTGCTCTGGTTGCGTGGAAACCCAGGCAAGGGGATGGGAACAGGGACAAGTTCAGGCCTTGCTTGTTTTGTACACCAAGGCGGGGAGCAGTGAGTCACCCTCACCACGAAACAGCCTCAAGCAGTGCCATTGCTCTAGGCCCTCTGACCCAAGTCAGTGGGAGTCGCAACTATGCAAAACTGGGATATCTGATGCCAGAGGCTGTGCCAAGGGCACTGGGTGAGGAGGTCACAGTAGGTGTCAGCCTGCCACAGCCTAGGAGCAGGAGGGTGGCCACAGCCCAGTGCTCACATGGCTCCCAATGTGACTGAACTGCAGCATTTTCCAAAGGCTGAATGCAAGAACAGAAAAGCCAGTAGACCAGGGAAACACAATGATCTTGCTGCTGCAAGCCCATTGCTTGTGCTCTCCCCACTTGGCCCTGTTCATTGCATCCACTGTGCAAGGCTGAGCCCAGACTCCATGTCACCCTGTGAATTCAGCATGGTCCCAAAGGTTGTGCAGAGTGTCAGCAAGTAGCACAGCAGCCTGTGCTGCCCCCAGGACAAACAGCTGGTGAAATCCTGCATCCTGCCACAGGAGCCAGCTGCACAGTGGTAGTGATGGAGCAGCTGGTCCTGCCTGGGCTAGGCTTCTGCCTGATGTAGGTGTTGCTTGGCTGGCTCCTAGCCAGAGGTTCAGGGCAGTAGATGACTCAGGGCATCAAAACAGCCATGTCCCCACCAGCTATTCTGTCTGTGCCACAGTCCTGGAGAGCTGGGTTTGCTGCTGCCACCGCTTAGAGATTAGGTTGAGGAGGACATGGTTAGCCTGTTGGAGGGGTGAAACACTAGGACACTTGGATCCTGCCCCACATCTCCCCCTTCCAGCTCTATCCTTCTCCGTGTACAATGGCTGGAGTAGCCCTGACTGGTGAGCCTTCAGACAAAAAGACTCTATTTCACTTGTGCTTCCGAGAAGCCCCAAGGAAGATCTAAACATCCTCCAGTGTTCCAATCTTGTTGCTGGCACCTTTCCTGTCTTTGCCACCATAGTATCTTGAGCACTTCTGGAGGACTGAGGGAGCAGTCTGTGGCTTGGCAGCCAGAGCAGGAACGGAGTGCACCCACAGTGCAGGCACAGAGCAACCACCTTTCCCAAAGTAAAAACCTGGGACAGTAGTGATGTAGCCAGCAGCTCCCTCCCTTAGTCTGCCCACTCCCTGTCTGCCAGAAGACTTTGTATCAATGCAGCTCCTGGTTCAGGGGATCCTCACCCCACCCGCTGTGGGTGGCGAGCAAGAGAGCCAGGAGAAAATTAGGTAACGGCTGCCCAACCTTGTATCACTGTTTCCACTTCAAACTTTAGCGATCTTCTAAAAGAGTCAGGAAACAGCAGAGAAGAACAGCTAATCAGCTGCATAAAGCCACTCCTTCCTTCCCCTCACTGCTGTCAGGGTCTCCTGGCCCCCTGCCCACCCCACCCTGCCAGACTTCTTTAGTCAGCTGTCCCACTCTTGGCCTCCCACTGGAAAGCTGAAGGAATGCTCAGGCAAGGCTCCTTACCTGCAAAGATCCAGGTGCCTCAACACACTCCACTAGATCTAACTCCTTCCTCGTTGCACTCCATAGGCCAGTCACTTCAGCTTGTAGGTGAACCAATAAAAGGATGTTTTCCTATAGCTGCTTCCAGGAATCCAGCAACTGTACTACTTTTTGGAGTTTGGTTTGATTGTTGTGTTGTGAAGGGGTACTTATCAGATGGTCCTGAAAATGAACACCTAACTCCATCCTCAGCTGGCAGCAGGAAGAAGAGGCTCTTGCCAAGCAGTCACAAGGCATGCCACAAAGAGCTTGCTTCACTACCCCACCAGGGAACAAAGTCCATTGCCAGTAGGAGACCTCAATCTGCAAAGTGAAGCTTGTGAGCTTTACAGTTGATTGGGATGCCCGTGGGGTTTCTCTTTTTTGCCGTGGCCGAGTGCTGTGGCCAAGCAGAGCTGGAGCAGTGCTTGGTAAGGCGTCGCACAGGTATGAACTGTGGGGCAGTCCTTGACCTGAAGAGCTATCTTGAGAGAGATGAGGCAATAAAAGGGGTTGTACAAGGAAGCAGAGGGGGCATAAAGTGAAAAGAAATGGGGTTTAAGATCTTAATTAGAAAAGAGCTAAGGGAGAGTTTTAAGAAGGGCAAGAGCAGGAAAGAGTGGGGAGGGCAGATGAGATGAAGCTGAGAGGAAGGCCAAAAGCAAAGGCAAGACAACTCTGACAGCTCCCATTATATTTTCTTCTGTTCTCCAGCAGCCAAGAGATGGGGGAAGGGGCATGACACAGTCCCTTACATGTGCAGTAAAGATGCAGGAATGACTGCTTTATCCTTCATTTCTTACTCTGGCAAGCCTAAGCTGACCCTGTCTTTTTCCATGTCACGGGGCTGCCGTATCTGTTTAAACAACCTCTCCTAACTTCCATCAATCAGAGCCAAAGGTGGACAAGCGGACAACACAATGTCAGGGAACAACTGCAACAGAATGCACACAGGAAAGATCTGTTGGAACTCTCCAACACTTTAAACGGCTTTATCTTATCTGTTGCCAGAAGGGACAAAGAGCTAGAGGGACAGTGAAGGTCAATCAGGCACTTGGGAGAGCTCAGAACAAGGGAATAACTGATTACACTGAAGGGCATCACATTTGCAATTAAGACTGAGCTCCAAAAATATGGGTGAAGTAATTTGTTTCTCTTCCCTAGTTCAGTATAGGAAGGGATCCCCAATGTCTAGAACCAACAACTGTGTGGAAGTGTCATTCCCCTTCCTGAATGCCCACCAGCTTCTGAATTAGGGAGGATGAACAACAAGCCTGGGGATATTTACAAGAAAAAGACCTAGCACTTCTGGGCACAGCTCTGTTGCCAGTAAAAAGCGTGATGAAAAGCATACTTTCTTTGATGAAACCTCATTCAGGTGGTTTATGGGTAAAGGTGAATCTATCATATTTGTCTGATGGCAAACAGAGTGCACTTGTGAAATGGATCTGACTACATCTTCTGAGAAAATCTTCATGAGACATCTGTGAGCTTTGAATCACTCCATTGTTGTCACAGTTTCAGCTGGAAATTGTTCTGGATACAAAGGAATGGCAGGTCACTAATGGCTTATTTCTTATTAAATGCTTTGGGTTTAGGAACTTAGAGGATATGTAGATACTTTTCCCATTTTCAGCTTCACATGAAGCAAAATACTAGATAAAGATAAATAACCAGATCACCTTGCCTTTTGCTTGAGAAGTAAAGACCCAGGCTATTGCTGTGTTAAAAAAAGGTGGGAAAATATGTGAAAAGTGCTTTTGACCCTCTGTAAGAGAATAGCTCTGTCACCAATCCGTATTAGCAGGCCTTAAAATGAAACTGCTGTGGGCCAAAGAGGAAAGTATGTGCTAAGGTTATGTCAGAGGGAGAGAGACAGAGAGAGAGAGAGAGACTCAGTATATCTGGCTTAACCACCCAACTCTGTTGCTGACATCCTATCGTTTTATCCATCTTTCTTGGTTTAGCACAACAATTTCAGAGCACCAAAATGAATTGATTGCTTATGGTTTTACAGTTAGATACTCTGCTGGATGGCCCTTAAATCCTCTCATCAAAAATAGCAGGCATAAGATGCCCTTCCTGACAGCTTCAGCCTGGAGAGAGCAGTTTCATGTTCCAGGGAACTGCTGAGAACTTATGAAGGCTGTATCCACTGGACACCCTCTCTGTCACCTCTGCTCATGAGCAAAGCTTTGCGAGTTATCTCTCAGCTTTCACTGGAGGGGAAAAAAAGTAATCACAGCTTTCCTGATTTAGTGCCCCCTCAGTGGACTTCCGTCTGCTTGGGGCCACATGACAGTGGCCTGCTATTTCAGCCTGCTGTCAGTTCAGCCTTCTCTCACTTCGTTTCCTTGGCTGTTAAACGATGCTGAAGTCACAGTCAGAACTTCAGTTGCAGTGAAACCGGGTACTAATACACTGAAATGAGAACCTCTATGCAAACACCTCCCAAAATAATGAAAGGTGTGAGGTAAAACTGGCTTAGGTGTTTGAGGGCTGCACTTGCATGTTACATAATTGTGATGTTGGCCTATAGCTGGTAGTAGAAAACTTGCTGGTGCAAGTAAGGCTAGATCAGGTCCAGATGCCCACATGACACCTCCAGGTGCCAGTTAGGGCTCTGCATCCCTGCTGCATGCCAGGCAGTTCTTGTCTTTTCCCTTGCACATACAACCTTTAAGATGACCAGGAACAAGTTGGGAGAGGCCACAGTCATTGTTCTTGCCCCTCAGCTCTCCGTCTCAGCTACACTTGTCACCCTACACTCATGGCAGCTGAGGGGTGATCATGGTGGGGATTTTGGGGGTGATGCATAAAAGAGCTGCTTCACCATCTCCCTCAGAGGTTTCCCCTGCCACCTGTCCTGGCTGCATATAGGACTGTGCCGACTGTGACTCCCTGGGATGGCTGCTCGTTCCAGAGGTGACAGAGGGCACAAGACCTCAACTAGCCATGTCCTTTCAGTATCCTGTTGGGAGGGCTCAGGAGCTTCATCCTTCTGAACCATCACTGGGGCTCCCTCTTCCATCCCCATATCTGTGCAGCAGTGTCTCAGCTATGACACTGCTGTCCAGACACCAGCAAGACGAGCTCCTTGTAGCTTGACAGAGTATTAACAGTGAGGGGCAATTCTGCAAAATTTGGCCTAGGCATAAGCAGTTGTCCTCAGTAGCTGCATGGCTACTGAAGCCCAAACAGAAAGCAAAGCATCTGTCACTGAGCAAGCTGGTGGAGGCACAGTGAGAGACCACCCAAGCCCTTAGTGTTTAACATGCAAAGGATCATGACCTTAGGGGAAAGGAAGAAGTGATTTTCCGGTATTGCTGAGAGGAACAGAGGCAGACAGCTATCGGGATCTCCCAATATCACACAGAAAATGCATTACATGATCAGGAATGAATGCACATTTCCTAATTCCCAGTCCCATGGCAGCCATCATACTGGTTCCTGTCCAGTATGAGAAATCAAGTTTCATTCACCCTTTTGAAATGACAGGTAGCTATTTATGGCTACTGCCTACATTACTTCTAGGAGCAGCATCTTCCTATATTTTACAAACTCACTCCAAGTTTCCTTGAGTATCCTGGGTGAATTTCTGAGAGTAATCTTCCCTCTTTTTTCCAGAACAGAGAACATCTGGGACTACTGAGATATCATCTTGTTGCATTGGCTGGCTTTTTTCTTAAACGAGTTTCTGTGTAACAACTTCATGATGTTTTTTCTGGGAGGGCAACTGTCTCATCTAAAATCTTGTCTCACATATTCCTTTATGGAGGACATTTTATGCTAAATCTCTTGAAAGAATTTCCTTTTGTGCTCTGTCCCCACCTTTCTCTGTTTAATTCCTCCCAAATGTCTCTCTGATGCTTAACCCGCAGGTCGCCCTATTCACCAAAACCAAAGCAAAATGCTGGTTTGAATAAGCTCAGGATACATGGATGTCACTCCTGAATATTAGCAGGCCACATGATACTACCAACTTTATTTGATCTCATTTGCTGAAGCAGCCTGAATTTCTCAGGGGCAGGTTTTTTTAATCCTAGTTCATTATTGTTCAAACTCATCAAGCAAATGGCTGTGAAGTGGAAGCTTGAATGGGCTTGTTTAATAGGCAAAGTCATTCATCTGCAGCGTAGCAGCTCTGCAACAAGGCTGTCTTCCCTCTTCTGCATCTTACTGAGTCTGCATTGGCAGCAGTGGTGTTAAATGCTGGTAGGAAAATGCTGGGGAGAGTAAATCTTTGGCTTCACACAAACTGCTTTTGTTCACTGCAAGAAATGCTTGCTGAAGTAAATGGTCTGATTGTTTCCATGGGTCAATCACCTATTTTAAATTTCTCACATCTCTGTTCGTATTGCTGAGGACACTGGCCCCATTGCAAGCTGTTTTCTTTATCTGAGTAAGTGATGGCCAAAGCAGCAACCCACTCAGGCCACAAAATGTAATCTTGGGATCTCCCTACAGGTCTTATCACTGCTGCTATGGAAAGCCAAGATAGTCCGTGAAACCATGGCACCTGCCAGCTTTGGAAAACTAGCCCTAAGGTGTTGGGATGGGCTAGCCCCTGTGAGCTAGGAGATGCACTGAGCTTCTTTACCCTTCGACTTGCACAGTGTTTGAATTAAGAATCAGAGCCTGAGCTGTCGTGAACTGGTGCATGGAATTTTGGTGGAACCCTGCCAGGTAACAGCAACTGAAGTTCTGGCACCCAAATCTATTTTTTTTATACATAAAACTTGCAATTTTTGCATGGTCTTTGGTTTAGCAGAAATGCCAGAAAAGTGTCCTGGCTGCGTTTCCCCTATGAAAGCATAGATGTAAGATCTGTTTCTGGACACTTGCACCAAAGACATGTTCAAGACAGATAACTGCTAGTGTCTGTCACAGGGCCATTTCTGTACCAGGCAATGTGTGTGGGAGCTCGGCCTTTCCCCCTGCTCTCTGCCTGCTAAAAGCCAACTGTAACTCATTACATACCAGGAATACCAGCATCCCCGCAAAGCCTCTGCTGGGTGGTGGAGGAGGCTCTCCCTCTCTCCCTTTTTCCCTTCCGCCCAGTTCGGTTAGTTGTTTGGCAGAGCCCCAGGACTTGGGAGGGGGGAGCGGACAGGGGCTTAGGAAGGCAGCAACTTCCCGAGCATACCCACGGCCTCATTTTGATCTGCAGTACTGCCTGCTCATTTCCACTTCACAGATGCTGCTGAGCTCCGCCACGGAGAGACAAATCCCAGAAGGGGAAGGGAGCGTGGTAGGGAGGGAAGAGATGAAAGCAGAAAAGAGCTGCATTTATTAAGCTGTTTTTCTTTCAGTGAAAAGAAGCATTTATCAGTGATTTCATATGTCATGTGAGATGTGGCTCCCTGCTAGTTTCTAAGGATGCAAACAAGCCGCTGACATCATACACTAAATATAGAGCAGCTCCTGCTTTAGGTGAATAAATAATGTAGATGCGAAAGCCCAGGTTTTTGGTTACACATTCATTACCATCCATCTGTCAGATTCTCATCATCAGGAGAACAACGTCTAACTCCAGCAAGGACTGACAGGTGAAGAATGCAAAACAACTGCAGACAATACGTGATTAAGCAGATTTTTCTTGTTCTCTGGTGTTTTTTTCTTAGAGCTACATTTCATTTCAGCACTAATCCATGGTGCAGCTTTTCCAGCACAGCTCTGCCACCTCCCTCCCTTTCCCTCCAAGCAAAGCTGGAGCAACAAGCCTGGGTGGGGAGAGCCTGAACAATGAACGTGGCCGAAATGTGGAAACTTCCCTAGGCGCTTATTGGGGAAAGAAAATGGAAGAAAGAAAGCAACCCCCCCCNNNNCCCCCCCCCCCCCCCAAAAAAAAAGGCTCTGATCACACAGTGCAAGCAATAAAGCAGCAGCATCCCCCTATGAAGCACTATTCCCTGCCCTGTCAGAGAGAGGTTTTAATTATGGTCTCCCAATGCTAATCATTCTTGATTCCTCTAGTGTTTTGGGGTTTTTTTTAAGGAATACATTTTAACAACTGCACAAATAAACCTTTAGCTGGCTCCATGGTGTATTATTTTAGCCCTGAGAAAGCCCTCCAAGAAGGATTAGGATTAATAATAAAGCCAAATCAATAACTTTCTCCCTTTTTCTCCTTCAGATCAAAGGCACTGAGCAAGAGGAAGCATCCCAACCCATCCTTTCTGGGGAAGAACAGAGACAGGAGAGTGGGAAACAAGAAGACAATGCGCCATCAAAGCTGCTGCAAGGTGTTGGATCAATGACAACATCTGCATGAGGGTCTGGGCTACAATAGAAACTGTTACTATGGAAACCAGTGCAAAAGCATCAGGCGGGAAGAAGCAGGCAATGATGAAAGGTGGGAAAGCGGGATGGAGTATTTTTAGATTGCTTAGGAGGAACACTACACAATGACATCATCCTACCTCATTATTTGCACCCATGCTGTATAATGCATTGTGGTATCTGCCCCAGACTGTTAAATGGGAAAATGTTATTATGGATGTGAATTATAAATACTGCAGTGAAACTTGAGCTTGGGAGTTATTAGACATCACTATTCTGTAATAAAGGAGAGCATTTAATACGCAGTGCTGTACAGATTGACTGTACAGTGCAAGAAACATTATGGCTAGGATTTTAATATTCTCAGAAAGTAATTATGACTCATCCTTTTATTGTTATTAAGAAGCAGAGTGAAAATAATTTTACACATTTGATATCCCACACATCAACAAGCCTTTTGCACTGGAGAAACATGGCCTAATTTTCCAGAGTGCTGCATGCCAACATGTTCCAAGTGAATGTGGTAGTAGTCATAGGTGCTCAGCACTGCCAAAAATCCAGCCATCTGTGTCACATGTGAAAGAAGACTCATTAATCTCAAAAAAAATGCAAAGTGTACATTTCACTGCCTGCATTCAGTTCCTTTGGTAGGGCCAGACCCCTTTCGTAGTTAAGGACTGGTAGATGCCCATGACATCTGCTGAAATCCTGATTCCAGGCAGGGAAAAAATTCTGGCTGTCAGATATCACTCCTGGCTGCCTAACAGAGGGGAAAGCCTCCAGTCTGGGGAGGGGAAACAATCTGGGGCTCATCTGCCTTGTGCTGGGAGGTGGGTGCCTGGAACTTGCCACACCAGAGAGGTTGGAATCACTATTCCTGTCAAGCTGCTTGCAGTGAAGTCAGAAGGATAAACCCAGAGGAATGTGTGTTTCTTGTGACTGCAGAACTCTGAGCCTGCTCAGTGCCCTGGAATAACCATCGATAAATGTCACGCTCAGCCAGAGTGTGTCAGGGCCACCGGGGCCTGTCGCTGGAGATAGGCAGGGACTGAAATTCCCAACCCGTGCTGATACCCACTGGTGCTGCCAAAATAGCGGCGGGTGAGTGACAGGGCTTGCCCTAGCTTTTGCCCTGTGCACAGCAGAGCACGTGGGCACTCAGCCATTTGTTTTCGCACTTTGGATGGACCCTGCGTCAGCAGGCAAGAGCAGGAGGCGGTGACCGGGGCGGTGCCAGGCACGGATGCCAAGGGTGTAGGGCAGGCGGGGGAGCATGGCCTGGCAGCAAGGAGCAAGCCAGGCTGATGTCATGACATTGCCCTCCTCCTTGGTGAGCTAAATATACCCTCCCTGTGCCCCATTGCTGTGCCGCCTGTCCCAGGGGTGCAGGTGGGCTGGGGGCAGCAGCAAGAGGCTGGGGGTGCACAGCTGAAGCCCTGACCTCCCGTGCCCTGCCATAAAAGGCACTGGTGCACAACCCAGCCAACTGGGGAAACAGAACAAGAAATAGCAAAGGGATGATGGTGGATGACCAGAAACAGAAACAAGCCAGGGAGTTGCCACCTAGCAGTATGCAGAGGGTGTTTAGAGCAAGGACAACTGAGCAAAATCTGATTTTCTTCTCTTCTTCCTCATGCAATCACATGATTGAGCTCTCTCTTCTACCCGAAGATCCAACTCTTTAAATATATAATAAATAGTGAAATGTGCTGATGTGTGTATGCTATTTCTGATCCATCTTTGGGGGGAGAAGATGAAGGTTACCCAACACAGCACAGCTCAGGATGCCAAGGGTGCCATAGGGCACGTCTGCAATGAAGGATATATAAGGTGAGTGAATTTAGCTGAACCTGAAATAACAACACCTGAAGACATTTTCTTTCCTAGTCTAAATGTAGTCTTCTAGCTATGTTTACTAGGTACCTAGTCTTCATGATGATTAACCAGACCATACCTGAAACAGCAGCCTTTTTTTATACCTGTAGCTAACTTGATCTATTCTGCACATCAGCTTCATTCAGCTTAACCTCACCTCCATTTCCCAGTTAAGCTAATGCCCAGCACAATGCTGAATAGCTTCTGCTTTCTTCCTGGCACCTCTTTTTTGGCAATTATAATTTTATTTTTGGGGAAGGAGGTTATGGCTCTACATCTTACAATATTAGTGTTGGATATAGATGAAACAATATTTCATGTGACTTATCATTTAATTTGTATTATATGTTAGCTTTGGCAGTGCCAGCATTGCAGTCATGCCAGTAGAGAAACTTTGATCTGAATGAGTGTAAAAATCAGCCAGGTTTGATGTAGGGTTGCAGAAAATAATTTCAAATATTAAAAATCTGGCCTGTGCTTTTGGGGATACAAGTGTTTCTGATGCCCTAAATATCACACTTTATAGGAGACGTGACCACTCTGCAAAAATCAAGGACCATTTTAGGACAACATACAACTTGGGATAAAGAGTCACTCTGGGCACGTGTGGAATTTACCAGACACATTTTGGGCACTGCCCCAATCTGAATCACAGCAGTCGTGGACATGTACGGCTTGAGAGACCATCCAGACCCTCTTCCCCTCCCTTTCCCTCTCTTTCTAGCTGATATCCTGACTGATATGTGTTTAACCTTTTAAAAATATCTTTGGTGACAGGAACAGCCCTCCACCAGGGCTCATCTCTGCTGTTGATTGCAGCATGCTTTTCCTTTAGCTGTAACCCAGCTCACTCCCACTGACAAAGAGCTCATCTTCTCTGCCTACCTGAAGACAAGTTGGTCTAATGGCAATCCTTACATATTTGACACGTTGCCATGTCTGCCCTCATCCTGCAGTCCTCCAGCCTGAACAAACCAGCTCTTTCAACCCTTCTCTGTAAGCCATGTCTTCCAGGCTGCCACCATGCCTCTCTCTCTTCCACGCTCACTTGCACCATCCCTGGATCAGTGGGATGCTGTCCTCTTCCTTGCTCAGCCCCGAAGAGGAAGAAATGTTGATTTTCCCCATCCCACATCTGGCATGAGCTCTGACACCTCCTGCTTGGCCTCTTCCCCATTCCAGACCACTATCTTCTGCCTTGCCACTCAGCCAGACCTCCCCTGCTCTGCTGTTGCCAGCCTGGCCCTTCCCCACAGCACTATTATCTGCTTCAGGCTTCCTTCTAAGTGTGTGCTGTACACTCCCCTGTATTGAATTTCATTTTATTGATCTCAGACCATTTCTCCTACTTGCCAAGACTGCTTTGATTTCTAGCTCTCCAAAGTGCTTGCAAAGTGTGCTTCCCCACCTGGAAGCCTCACGTCTGATGTAAACATGCCTCCATCCAAAGTCAAAAATCTGCTCCCATATGTGTGTTCATGCATGGGGGTGTTGAATCTCAAACCCGTAGCCAGAAGACAAACTGGGATTGGTTTGGCTCAGCAGGACTGCTGAAGGTCGGACTACTAGAATGTTTACTGAGTAAGTTTGTGCAGCTTCAGCTCATGCTTGCCAGGGACCCAGCTGAACAATTAAAGGAAATATCAGTTCAATTGCAGGTTGCAGCACACTCATAGCTCTGCCTTCAATGAATAAAATTAATCATTCACACTGATTCTCTAATCAACCCAATCCTCAGAGGTGTAAATTATGCTGGCAGATGTATAATCAGTGAAGTTTTCCAAATTAACCTAAAAAGCACCAAATAACCCTCCCAGTCCCTCAGCATTGGCTGAGCTGAGCAAAGGCTGTCTAAAACAAGTGCAACACAAAACTGTGTGGCAGCAACCATGTCCTGGAAAAGCTGATAGAAAAACAACTATCCTGGAATGGAGAGCTTCGATCCAAAATTATGATGTTCCACTCTGGTCTGTCCTTTCCCCACTGACCCTGCCCAGATGCCTGGGGTATGCCTCGATTTTTGCATGGAAATCCTGTCAGCATCCTACACTGCTGCAGGTGCAGAAGCACCTCAGGGAAGGTCCTAATCTCTTCAGACTGCAGATCTGTAGGCAGGAAATACACCACAGCCCATGACTGTGGTGCACAGGGTGCAGGGATACGGTCATAAACTGATATCACCCTCTGCTAAATGTACCCCCGAGAGCAGCCTCAGCCTGGATGTTGGATGGAGGGAAACACTAGCTTGACAGCTTCAGCTTGGTTTTCTCTTCTCACTGCTTCTATGGTAGGAAACAGCAGTGTTCCTTGAAGAAGTGAAGGTGCCAGCGACCAGCAGACAGCCCATGTGAAATGGTTGTTCATCCACTGGTCTGGGTCTGCAAAGGAATTTTGAGCCACTCTATTTATTCTCTATAGAGATGTGGATTTAAATAATTGCACTGGTGTGTACTGAGTAACAAAAAAAGAGGTGTCAGGATTCTAAATGCAGCATTTGGAGCCGTTAGAGGAAAGCAGTGAAACAAAGCAGCAAAACATGAGTTAAAAGCATATTGCCTGCTTGACCTGGCAGGAAGAAGAGAGTTTGGATGGGGCCCAGCCCGCTGCTTTATGTAGCCACTGTTTTATTATCTAAAATAAAAATAAAATTGATTCCAGCAAATAATGGTAAATATTTGATGATATAATTATGTCTTATTAATGCAATGTTCTTTCTTTTGCAAATTAAATTTTCACAGGAATTCATCACCCATTTAATTTTTATTATTTAGGCCATGACTATGTCACAGTTGTTTGTTAGAACCTTTTGATTAATATTAAAAGTTTAAAGTAAAAACTCCATTTATATTTTAGTTATAATGGCCTTACGAAAATATTATGAACACGAGTCAGTATTTATGGACCACATTAGCTCTTAGTACTACCTTTGATATTTTTATTGCTGTACAGGACAGGCACAGTTCATTACATATGAAAAATAGTTTAATTTTCGGGAGCTTTGTAATGATCCGTAAACTGAAGCATTCTCCTTGCCATGCCATACAAACCCTCTCAGTTCTTCCTCCTGCTTGCACCTCTTTTGTCCTGAAGAAGGCAGACCTGAGGAAGGGACAAATCTACCCTAGATTAAGCGGATGTCTTGAAAAGCGTAAATGCAGGAGACACAAGCTTTGAAAATCCTGAACACACAGCTCCCATCCATCCAAATGCACAGATATGGACTATAACTGAGCAGGAACAGGGGGAGAGCATCAACTAGCAGGAGCTGCCTCACGGGTTTGCAAGGCATCTGGCATACCTGTTGGATGTGGCAATAAACTGAACTCTGTACGTTTGACAGTTTCCCCACACAGAAAAGCCACTACAGTGGGTGGCTGCTGTGGGTTTCAGGCTCCAAAGATGCCTGAGAGCAGGCTTTCCTGCTGCATCAGGAGCAGCACTGTGTTTTCTGCTCCAGTAGCTCAAGCAATTTCAAGTGCTTCAGGTTTTTTTAATATTTATTTTGCAATATTGCGGAAAGTGCTGTTGGCTTCTAGAAACAAACAAACAAACAAAAGCAAAAAGCCAAAACAAAACCCAAAGGAAGGATCAAAAAAGCCCTCCCCAGCACTCCCTGTGCTCTCTGCCAACCCAGAGGGAATCAAGCAATCCCTGGGAATCAAACAATCCCATGGAATGTTTTCAGATGGATCAAAACCATCACGGTCATTACTGTGTCTGTAGGATGTAAGACCTAAACCAGGTATCTGCAAAGGCCTTACTTTTCTTTTGCTACATCAGCTTTGACAACATCCTTACGGACTTTAAATGCCCCTGTATCTTCTGCTGGCTGCAGGCTCCTCACGCCAAGCATCATCTTCCCAGCATAAAAGCCTTACTGGGCTTTTATGAGGCTTGGTGGATTTCTGCCACACACCTCATGCTCATTTATAGTGGTGCTAAGTGAATACAAAACCTGTCTGTCTTGATGGCTTCCTATATGCCTTTCCTTGCTATGCCTGACTAGCTGAGGCAAGTACAAGAAAGACAAGGAGCTACAAGACAGTCCAAGGGAGGGCCGAAAAGATGATTAGGGGGCTGGAGCATCTCTCTTAGGAGAAGAGACTGTGGGAGCTGGGCCTGTTTAGTTTAGGGAAGAGAAGACTGAGAGGGGATCTCATTAACGCATATAAATATCTCAAAGTTGGGTGCCAAGAGGGTGGTGCCAGACTCTTCTCAGTGGTGCCCAGCAACAGGATGAGGAACAGTGACCATAAACTGAAACAAAAGAAGTTCCACCTCAACATGAGGAAAAACTTCCTTACATTGAGGGTGGCAAAACACTGGAACAGGCTGCCCAGACAGGTCATGGAGTCTCCCTCTCTGGACAAATTCAAAATCCACCTGGACATGTTGCTGTGTAGCCTGCTCTTGGTGATCGTGTCTTGCCAGGGGGCAAGATGATCTCCAGAGGTCTCTTCCAACCCTAACAATTCTGTCATTCTGTGAAGTGTCTGCTAAGGTGGGTTCATACAGAAGAAGTATGCATCTCACCTGGGAGAAACCAACTAATGGTGCCAAGCTTCAGCAAGTTAAACAGTCCTTCTAAATATTTTCCACTCCAAACCTGGTCCTCTGTTTCTGAAATGCTGCAGACAGCCATCCTACCTCTGTGGTTGGTAGTGCCCCCTGAAATTTGCAGTTTGCTAGGCAGATCAAGAAGACACTGCCACCAACAAAAGGCTTGTATCCATCTCCTTGACTGCTGAAGTGACATTTTAAACAAGCACAGAGAATGTTCCCGGAGGCATAGTGATTTAAGTACCAGAGGTAAAAGCAGCTGCCCCCTTCTGCACCATCAGCACATGCTCTCCAGAGCTCATCCTGATTCTCATTTCAGTTCCCCAGGCTCCGGATGTGTATCAGGCACGGCTTTCAACTGAACTGAAACTTCAGTTTCAGTTTCAGGTGATGTTATCAAAACATTTTGTCCCTGAGAGTAGTTCAGGAACTTTTGGTCTGTGAGAGGGCATGCAGAGCGTGCATGAGCCTTCATGTGTTGTTTTCACCCCTTCTCTCTCTCAGCCACATGCACATGCTGTCTGCCTCCACATGAGAAGACCACTGAAGGAACACAGGCTGTGTGTGGCCATGACCTTGTCATCGCAGCCCACCATGGGCTGCTAGATCTGAAGAAGCAAATCCAGACCTTAGTTTGCAGAGGCAGGAGAGCCAGGTCTCCATTTCTAAGTGCTATTGAAACCTCTGCTGAGAGTGGGGGCCCCCTCTACTGTCAGAACAGGCTGTGCTTTGTTTCCTTCCAATGCCGCCATCTCAGAAAGCAGGAAGGGATCAGTGCTCAGCAGTGCTTGGTGAGGGGCTGGTGGCTGCCCAGGGCTGGCAGGGCAGGGCAGTGGCACCTGGAAGGGGGTTTGTGCCCCCTGACTCCCTACACTGCCTTCCACTCACTGCACTGCCGCTTTCCATTTAGGGCAAAGCAGTCTGTGTTTCTCAGCCACCATCATAAAACAGGTGAAAGGGTGTCAAAATGGGAGGCTTCATTAGTTAGGTTTGAAGGTAACAGCTGCCATGAAAAATAGATGGCTGTTTGGCCCCTGGATCCCACCATGCACCTCTGCTAAACAGAAGGATAGGCAACCTTTCTCCCTTCAAGAACTGTGCTTGCCTTCAGCTGTTGGGCTTTGGGATCCTTGGAAAGAGACACAGGTCTGGTATGGAAAGCAGCAGCAAGAGCTGGGGACAACAACCGATTTACACCCTTAAAAATACTCAGTCCTTTGAATGAACTGAAAAGATTGTTTCTCACATACTAGGAGAAAAGATGCAGCTGCATTATCAGATTCAGTTAGGGCTAGACAGGAGCAACATACACAGGTAAGAGCAGGGGAATAAAACCCATCAAGTCCCTTTGCCCTATGTCATTCCCAAAGTGCAGAGTCCGGCTGTTTCCGGAGCTGCTGCCATGCTGGCCCTGGCAGCCAAGGCCATTGGGCTGCCTCCTGTGAGCTTTGTTTGTTTCTGGAAACTGAAATACCTCAGCTTCCAAATCGTGACAGGAGAAGATGCTTTACTTAGGGTTGAAATTGGAGCCAAAATCTATTCCTGGCAATGACTTGAAGGTCACGCACCAGTGAAGAGTTCCTACCCCAATGGTATGTGCTATTAGACAGATGCGGCTGTTGCTCTTTCTCTGACAGTGACAGATTTTAGGCCACCCTTTCATGGGTGTGTTTGTTTTCTCCTCCAGTCTGCATTGCTCTCCTAATCCTTGCCCCCAGCTCAGGTTTCACCTACTTGCACCCTCCCTAAAGGGATGTGATTAAGCACAACTAGTGCAGAACTTTACAGTAACAGCAAATTCCTTCCTGCCTGCAGACTTTACCAGCAATGATATGGCAATGTGACTTTGCAAGCATGCCTTTCATAGCTTCTTGCCTTGGTATCCCCTGAGGTGAGCAAAGCAGTTCATACACAGCCATTGCACCTGTCACAGGAGGGTAGGGACAGTCTGGGGACTCAAAAGTGGAAGCCGGTCAGCAGATCCATGAGAAGTGTCTGTGGAGACATGTCCTATCACTGTCCTTTCCCAGTTGGTGGGATGCAGCACTGCACACCAACCTCTGATGTGGCTGTGGGGAGCACAGCTCTGGTTTGCAGCACTAAGGGTTTAGCTCCCTTTCTTGAGTGCATGACAGATGTCCTTTACAGGGCAAATGCCTTGGTCTTCACAGTCTGTGGAGGAGTTCAGGCTCCCAGCATGCAGAAAAGAGAGGAATTGAGCTCTCAAAAGGGCTGCCTTGCTGCCCCCACCCTGCACCACTCTGGTGCCTCTGCATCTCAAGAGGATGATTTTTTTTAAGAAGCCTCTCTGTGGCTGTTTGGCATATAAGGAGACATCAGTAAAAAATGAAGCAAGCTGAGTGTTATGAATGGTGGCCACGGAATGGGCAAGTCAATCAGGGATAAATCGGCAGTAAGGAAAGTGGAGCCTGGTGCACTACTTATACCTGTGGTCAGAGCTGGATTGGAGCAAACAGTTGCCTGTATTTATAACCTTCCCAACACCCTGCTGTGCCCAAAGAAGAGGAGAGAGGAAGGATCACAAGACCCTCACTGGCTGGGGCTTGGGAAAGGAAGTCTCTGAAACATGAACGCTGGACATTCTCTTCCCCTCCCCCTAGGGTGAAGATTTTCCATGGTGTCATTCCCACTGTCACTCATGGGGGGGGAGCACCCTGGTGAGCTGATCCTCACTCCCCAACCCGCAGGAGAGTTTTTTATGAGCCCAGAGACCCAACCTGAAGGGAGGCAAAGAGAAATCTGCTCCTCTGGTCCCTGCCCCTTACCCCCTGCTGCCTCCAAGGGCTGGCAGAGCTAATTGATTTATTATGAGTATAGTTCTTTTCAGTGTGGCTCTGTGTTTATGTTTACTTTCAGGAGCTAGAGATGCTACAGATGGCTAATTTGTTTGTTCGGTATTGTTCTTTCTAGCTGCCTAGAGCTGTTTTTGTACTTCTGTATTTGTCATGGTTACTGCATACTCAAAATCTCAAGTGCCTCTTTTCCTGTGTGACGGAAATCTTACTGAGTATCAGCTAAAAAGTCATGACTGTTTAGAAGGATTGTCTCTTTCGTTCCTTTGTCTGGCACTACCCCCCACTGCCTTTGTTTAGGTGGAGAGTTCTGGGAGGCAGCGAGCCAGCTACAGTCTGGAGGTTTCCCAGAACACCCAGAAAACATGGACAGTGGGCTTTCCCCTGGCTCTGAGAGCCTCTAAAATGGGTCACCTTCCGTGCTGGTTAGCAAGGAACATGGGCAGGGACAACTAGTGCTGCTGGCAAGGGAAATGGTGGTGGTGAGGAGGGAAGCAGCTGTGTTTGATCACACAGCATTTCTGCCCAGTTGCTGCTGGTGGGAAGAACAAGCCCTCTGATTAGCATTCCCAAGAATACAATTAGGAGACAAGGCTATTTTCAGCAGTGTCCCCTCTCAAGGCTTGTAAAGACAGAAGCGCAAAGAAGCCCAGAGTAGGCGCTTCCTCCACCGCAGGCACTGGATGGCTTATATTAGCACAATGCTCCAAATCCCCTGTAAGTCCTCCCAGAAAGGGAGAGTAAATATAGTTTGTCAAACAGTTATCTTTAGCACACTGTCTCGTCTGCCAGCATGGATCTTTCTGCATGACCTCTTCCTAAGTCAGGGCAATTTCTCCTCATTTGCTTACTCTTGCCTGCAAGACTGTGCCCAGAGGGGAACCAGGGCTCCCTAGGGCTGGGGGAGAGACTGCTTCCACCTCCCCTCACTGACCAGCCTCTGTACGGACACAGCTGGCTTATTGATCTCTAGACCCAGTTTTTCCCATCTGCTTTAAAAGGAAAAAAAAA
>VYXB01008303.1:297028-370987 GCA_013397135.1 Pachyramphus minor
CGGGGAAGCTCTGACGTCCGCTGCCGCCGCCGGGAGGTGGCTCCCCGCGGCTGGGAGCCGCCCGACGGCGCGGAGTGGCCGCTGTGGGGCCGGCCCCGGGAAGAGGGCAGCCTCTCAGCTGCTCCTCCTCGGCGCGGGGGTCGGGCAGGCAGTGGGGGCAGCAGTCGCCCCCCACTCGCCCCGCGCCGGGGCCGGGGGTCGGGTGTGTCGCGGCCGCCTGTGCGCCCCGGGGCGGCCGTGGTGGGACCTTGGTTCACCCTGCGCCTGCCTCCTTGTCGTCCTGGCACTGGCTTCAGCGCTGGCCTCCCTGCCAGGGTGGGTGACTTTGCAACTGCACGCCCGGCTGGGCGTCCTGGCGGCGCCGGACTGTACATAAACGAAGTCAAAATCCGCCCCGGCCCCCGACCCAGCCCCGCACGTCGGCGGCGGCCAGGGCTGCTGCCCGGGGACTGCTACCGAGCTTCACAGCTCGTACCCGCTCTGAGGTGGCCGGCTGAGGTCGGGGGGCAGGAGCAAGGGGAAGGGGACAACCCTGCCGGGGCTCCGACGTGCTCCCGGAGAACCAAGGGTTAACATCGGCTCGCTTTTACTGAGCAGCCCTCCTTTCACATTGCATCTAAGTCCTTTAGAGCTGTTTCTCTTTCCTCCTCCCCTCCCCGGCTGGAAAGACGATTTATCCATGCATGCTAAGTAAACAGATCTTTGTTTTCGTCTTCCACCCACTGCCCTCTTTCTCCAGCTCGAAGCTGGAGCTTCGCCAAGCCGGCTGCAGCGATCGCTGCCTCCGCGCGCACACACACACACACACACACACACACACACACACGGTGGGGGAAGAAGCCGGGTTTCTCGGATGAGGCAATAAGCCTGCAATTGGCAGGGACAAGGCAGGAATTGTAATTGCACTTCATCATGTGATGGCTTATGAAAGAGGAAGTTTGGATGTTTTAGTCACGTACTCCTTTGCCCTCTTGCTTTAGCCTCCAGGTTCTCCGAAGGAAAAAATTACATATATTTATATATATTGGTGGGAAGCCAAGAAACAGTGTGTTTGCACATTTCAGATCATGAGCAGAGCTGGAGTGCTAGCTGAGCGAAGCTGCAGGGGAAGAAGAAACCAAAGCTTTCAGCTGTAGCAGGCTTTTAACTGCAGGACAGAAAATGTGATCTGTATTAATTTTCCCTTATTTCTAATCAAAACTAGCTGCATGGAAAAGTCAGGACAAGCAGTATTCTGGTTCTGCCACATTTACTGCCTTTGAGCTCATTCTGGTGGAAAAGGCAAAAAGAAGCCAAACAAAAACCCATGTTACTGAACGCAATGTCAAAAAGCTGATAAAAAAATAGTGGCAGTGCTACGTAGGAAATGCAGTTTATGTATCAAATCACAAAACAAAACCCCAAAAAACAAAACCTCAAAGCTGCTGACTGCTACAGCAGTAACTGCACAGGAATAAAACAAATGATGCGTTTGTGTCTTGTTCCCTTTTTTTTTTTTCATATTTGAAACAGAAACCATCCTTTTGTGCCTGGTCTCTGCGAAACGCTCCTTGCTATGACACACCAAGGCTATAGATAGGAGCAGTGAGTGCTGGAGGATGTCTGATGGGATGTAGAACCGTGCAGGTCTGTGACAGTGCCTGGCCAAGGAGCACCATGGTAGCATAGATGAGGGTCTAGCATGGTGTGGAAAGCCTTTGTCTTGGTCTGGTGTGCGCAATGTCATGGGTTAGGGAAAGAAGGGAGAGGAGAGGTTGGAGAGGGGCAGCTCTTTGAGATGAACTCTGTCTGCCGACCCCACATCGCCATGGCAAGCCCCTTCTTACCATGTGGTTTTTGGTTTTTTTCAGTGAACCACACTGAGATTTTGTTGTGTTTCTCTTCCTCCCTGCAGGGTCGTATTTACTTTCCCACCTGTCCTCTGTGCTGGTGGCAGTGATTACATGCAGACCCTTGTCCCAGAACTGTGCCCCCAGCCTGTACTTTATCCACATATTCATCCCCTATGTGGCCTGCCCTTCCTTCTGTGTACAAACCAGTGCTCCGCACTTTCTCCCCTGTGCCCTTGGCATTCCTCTTTCCTTCCCCATCGAGAGCTGTCTCACATACTTCTACAGCAGATATGCACTGCTTCCTCTACAGCTCTTATTAGCATCCTTCTGTTGCAACAGAAGTCCTGCAGGGTAGTATCAAAATGGCCAGAGCCAAGATGGGAAAAGTGATTACGTTGGAGGGTGCTACCACCTCTCCTTAAGTGATCCGTAATGAATTCGGGAGCTTGTTCTCCCCGAACTGAGAGAAGAGAGGCTAGGAATAGTCCTTGAGGTTTTGGATTTGGTCAGATGCAGGTGATTCTGGGCCAACAGTGTTAGTGCCATAGGGAAAAAAAAAAAAAAGATACTGATGCAAATGGGAGTGTAATCAGGCACAGCTTGTTGACATAAATAGGCTTTGGACAGGCTCATGGTAAGCCACCAATCCTGCAGATGTTTACAACCATTTATAACTTTATTCACAGCAGCATCACTATGAATGTAAAGCCATGTGCACTAATGTGCTCACCGTATGAGAGCACACTTGCCTGAGAGCCGCTTGTCAGCGGCGTGCTGATGGCTGCCCTGCAGCCTGGAGCTGACTTGATGGCAGGAGCTGGCAGAGGCACTGGCACAGAAATACTACTCTGAGGCCGGAGAGAGGTCACTGCATTAGCTCCCTGCAAGGCAGGACGTGCCAGAGGATTGAGAGGGACTCGAGCAGCTACTCAGTGTCTGCCCTTTCCCATACATGAGGCCTTTTATTAACTCCTTGAAAACAGCTGCACTGAACACTGCTGTTTTGTGTTAGCTTCTGAAGAGCTGTGAGGCACCTAAGCAGAGCCTGCCTAGAAAAGGAAACAACAGCAGGAGACTGGTGTACCATTAATTCATGGATATCTCCCGAAATGCATATATACGCTGATATTCTGCTGCAATGTTTTGCTCTAGACAGTTTGGGCAGTTACCAGGGACTTGCACTGCGAACAAGAGCCTGGGTGCTACAGCTTCTGCTCCGTTGGTGGGCTCTACCGTAGACAGTTTGGAGCAAAAATTGCATGCTTTCCTTAAAAAAGAAACAATTCTGTTTTTAACCAGGCAGCGCAGTTGACTTTATGCCCTCTTTTCAAGTAGAAGTAGAAAAAAAGCAGCAAGGAAGAGATCATGGAAATACTTAAGGATTTCAGAAGTTACTACCCTCAGAAGAGAAAGAAAAACTTCTGAGGGACACTTCCAGATACCAGAAGAAAGGGTAATTGATGTGGAAAGGCTTCCGCCCCTTATCCCCAGGCTGGGTAAATAGGCATGTCGGGTTATCCCATTTACACCCCGCCTTGGTGCTCTGCATTTTGAGCCACAGTCAGCAATTGTCTGCATCCACGGGCGATGGGGGCAGGAATGTGGTGGCGGGGGGCTTCCCGAGGCGCAGGCAGAGTGGCCGGCTGGCCGGGTGACCCCTTCCCAAAATAAACAGGAAGCCCGGGAAGCCGTGACCCCTCCATGACACTGCGCTGGCTCTGCTCCCTGCCTTCTGTGCGGGAGTCAACAGGCTTCCAAATACCCTTCGAAAATTGGACAGGGGCGTGGACTCCACAGGAAGCATTACAAAATAAGAGCAGAAACAGATCATCTGTTGAAAAAATTACAGAGGGCTTTAGAACTCCTTCTTTTTAAGCTCCCAGATAGTTGTATGCCTTGTCTGTGCTTCACTCCCCTGAGCCCATGATGTTGCAGCGTGCAGAGCCCTGAGTAGCTGCAGAGGGGCAGAGCTTCCCTTTCTGCGTGTGTGGAAGGGTTGGTGTGCCTGAGCAAAGCACAAAGAGGAGCACCAGGGAGGCTGAGCCAAGGGCTTTCTCAGATGGGCTGAGGAGTTCAGGCTGGGAAATGCTTTTTCCCTGTTTGTGGGAGTTGGCAGTGGGGTTCTCACACAAAATAAAAGTCAAAAATGAGGCCCAGACCTTCTTGAAGCATGGGCCAGGGCTATTAATGTTGTTTCCAACATGGGAGTTCCTGCATTACCCAGACATCCCACTGAAGTAGCAAACTGGTGCTTGCTGACAGCTCCAGCTGGCAAGTTCCCTCCTGGGCCTGCCAGAAGAACACAGAGTCCCCAAATGCCTCCCTGCCTTGACCGCTGATGGCCATGGCCCCACAGTTTGGGGCAGGACAGGACCGCCATCAATGGGGCAGGCAGCCCGGCTGAAGGTAGTCTGTGGTGCTGCTGACGTCCAGGCTTCCTGGCAGCATCAGCCATTTTGCAATCCCATTTTCCTACTCACCAAGCACTCACTTTCCTACTCACTTGTCCTCCCTGCAGGGCACAGGGACCTGGAAGGGCTGGGGACTCTGGGAGGCAGGTGCTGATGGGTTTGGCCTCCTCACAGATCAGCTAGTTCAAAGAGACTTGAGAAGAGAGGAGAGATGGATTCCCTCTCTGATTCACCAGCAATTGCTAGGATTTTATAGCTGCCAAACACTGTGCAGCTAACCAGACATGCTCACCTAGCTGGGTAGCAAGATGAGCTGTGCTGGTGGCCTTTCCTGCCCATGCTTCCCTGTCCCCCTGCCCTGTGAAACACTTTAACACAGGAAGCAGTGTGCAGCTGCTAAAGAAAAGTCCCTTAAACAGGCCACTCTTCCTTCCAGAGGAGTTTTGGCCATTGTCATGCAAAGGCTACAAAATGGTGCATTGGTTTGTTCCAGGCACATTGAGGTATGGTTGAGGTGCCCACGTTTCTGCTAACCATTGCAGCTATACTATTTCAATTTTGCAATGCAACAAGAGCCAACAGAGATGTGCCCAAACCTGAGAAAACATGAAATAGAAAAAGAATTTGTTTTTGGCATCCTGGCACTTCCTCTGATTCTCTCCCTTTCTCTCCTACTGGTACCCAGGCAGTACCCCTCCTTTGCAGGGAGCCCCTTAGGGAACATTCTGCTCAGTCAGAGGAGGGAAGAAATGCTCTTCTCTCTGCTACAGCCCATGGCCTTATCTTTTGGATAACTGCAATGTAAGTAAAAACAAGTAAAAAAGAGTATTTTTGTCTTCTTGTACATTCTATCATATGAGTAGTATAATACTGTGTAGCAACACTGAGGAGCAATACTTACAAGTTTAGGCATTAATGATGTGTTTGTAAACTTAGAGCAGATCTGTATTGCATTACCTCATCCTGTCCACATGTAGTTTCAGGCAAAAAATCATGCATATCCCTTTTCCAGGAACATACATCCCTTCCACTCACACTGAGCTCCAAAGAGAGGTGCCTGCTAGGAAGTACTGTTGAGTTCATATTTGATTAAAAGAACACCAACAACATTAATAACTGGTATACCTGTGCTGGAACTGGCAATTAAACTCAGTCTCCTCCTGTGAATTTTAGTCATTAAAAGAACTTGCCAAAGGCTGGGACTTGGGTATCACTTAGTCTCCCAAATAGGACTGGATGAGGGACCAGTCATCTTCATAATGGGTCCTGCCAAGAACCTCATGTCATGCTTGAGGAATGGGCATGTCAGTGAGCTCCCTGGGGTGGCTGCAGATGCTGCTTGCACAGCCACCATTTGCTGCTGATTCAGGGTCTTGCATGTGCTCTTGGAAGGTGCCAGACAGGCATCCCTCAGCAACCTGCCCCCTAACACATCTCATCAAAGTCTCAACATGCAGTTTATCATGATCAGGAGCACTAAGGAGCTCTTTGCTCCATGGTCTGCTTCCACTTCCCATATGCCTTGTGCAGCCTCAGAGGTTAATGACTTTTGAATATTGCAGATCTGGGATGGGTTTCAATGGCTGATCCAGAGGCAAAAGGGTGATCATCTTGATCATCCATTTTCCCTCTGCCAGTTGCTATTATTGCTAACTGCTGTTCCACACACATTGTAATTAAGTGGAAAAAATACAGACTAAATGAAAAAGGGTACAAGCCTCTTAAAAACATCTCTGCTTTAGCTGCAGCCTGACTCAGCCTTCAATTAACATTCTTACTTAAAATAGTTTTGTTATACAGCTTTTGTTAAATCTTACATAATAGCAGACCAAATCATCACCCCAGAGCGCCATGATGAAGAGAAGAGCTTGGCCCTGGTTTCTGGAGCATCATCTCATCCTGTCTTTGATCCAAATGGTCTTGGATACGGGTGAGCTACCAGAAGAGAGCATGAAGCACACTTGCAGCTTTACCTTGGTGGGCACAATGAGCCGGTGCTACCACAAGAAGAAGTGGGGAAATCCTGCACTGCAGAGGAGTGTCCTTATGGCTAAGTAGAGCTACAAAAACATTTAAGTACCAGCGTGATTTTTTTGACGTTGTTCTTATTGGGCCTGGTGTCTAACTGGTACAAAACTGGAATAAAACACACATACGTGTGTGTGTGTGTTCCCACAAAATATAAAAGGGGACTTTGTATTAAAATCTGGAAAACTGGCATATGGGATGCAGGTATAAAGTGAGAAAGATACTCCCGTGTCTACTTCAGTTTGGGGGACTACTTCCCATTTGAAGCCATTGCTGTCAAGTTTATGGCTCCAAAAGTTCTCTCTGGAATTGTGAGAACCTTAGCCTGAGATTGCATGATGCTCCTGGACCAGGGTGGTATTTCAAATGGAGAGACAGCTGGGAAAAGAAAGAGCCAGGCACATCTAAACCTAGTATTGCTCACCACCCCTGACCTCAGGAAACCAATGATCACAGTGGGAACATAGTTCCTGCTAGAGGCAGCTTGGCTAAGTCACTGAATTTTCACTAGAGTGGCATTTGGCCTGAGGTGATAATGCACAGCACTGGTTAACGTGAGGTCAAGCAGTTGTGCAGCTGGCAGCTCACTCCTGCCTCGTCCAGAGAACCATAGCATCTGCTTGGCTCAGCTCAGGATCCCAGCCTGACCTGCCACCAGTGCTGAGGGGGGTTGCTCCCTCTAGTGCCCCCTGCTACCAAGGAGCTGGGAAAACTCCTAGGGATGACAGAAAAGTCATATAATGGGCTCAGCTCCACTTCTTCTGGGAGATCTGCAGTGGCATGCAACCTGGAAAGAAGTAGGTTAATGCAAGAGAGGCCCTTTCTTGTGAATTTTGCTTTATACTGAGAGTTATGCGTTTTGGCAGACTTTTTGATGAATAGGTCAGCAGGGTGTGGAAACACATTCTAAAGCTTTCTGCATCCTTGCACATGCTTCTAGTTGCTGGGGGTTTTGCCTACTGCTTCACTTGGAAAGGTTTAAAAGAAAATGCAAATCATAGGCAAAAGGTAGAGATAGATTTTTGTACATCATTTTGGCGCAGATTTTAGCCATTCCCTTATCATTTGTGAAACAATAGAAGAAACCTCTACTCAACTCTGTATGATAGGAAAATACCAGTTTCTTTGTTTACACATGGTAAAACCCTCCCAGCCCGCTATATGCACCTCCAGGTAGCATACATAAATTTCCTTAGAACTTTCTTTGCCTCAGAATGGGTATTGGGCATGTATGGGAAGAACCTGGACTTTTTCACATCTTCTTCCAAAACTAACATCGGTAATAAAAAGATATTATTTCATGTATTTCAAAAACAGGTGACTCTTTCTGCATGCTAGGCTTTCAGAATCAAACTTCTACACTTGAAATATGAGAAAAATCACATGAGCAAAAGACTAAGAAACTCTTTTCAGATGTAATCAGATACACTGTCTGACAGACTGGAATACTTAAAATCTTCTTCAACCAATGGCATGTCAAGACATGCCTGCTTTGGACACTGTTAAGACATCCAGCCCCCATATTTTACATGCCCTCCTAATTACATTCATATGTTCAGTTTCATATTTGACCTCTCTGTTGCAACAGAGTGCCGAGTAAAGCACTCGTCCTCCTAGGTCTTATACAGGAACTAAGCCGGAGAGTGTGGAGGATTCATGATTGTTGTGTTCCTCATACACACACTAGGGTGACATAAGGAGTAAGCAAAATAAAAACATAAAAAAAAACCCACTGCAAATGTGCACTTTTTAATTTAAAGTATGGTCTGGGCTCTTTCTCTTGGCCTTGTTTTTTTGGAGCATTTTGGTGTTCACACCTCTAATGCTTCCTCCATCTGGTAGCTCACCAGCTACTGGGTTTCAGCTTCTCTTTATTCAGACGAAAAGACTATTTGCACAAAAACTGCAACATTCCAGAGTGAGAAACTGACTAATCTCAGTTGTTAAGACTTTTGTCACTGAATCCAGTATGCTCAGGTTCTCGGCATACTGGGAATGGCTTAACATGAACCCCCATGGAAACACTGACCAGAAGACACCAACTGCACAGAAAATCCCCTAGCTTCTTCCCTCCCCTAAATTCTCCAAGAAGCCCAAGCCAAAAATCACATCACTCTCAGCAAGAACAGAATTGGACCGTTTCTAGTTATAGATATAGATTATTTGGCACTTAATGCGCATGCTTTAAAAGCATGTTATCAAAGAGAAAAAGATCTGAAGGCACAGTGATTACTAAATGGTGGCCTTTGGACCCTTGCTGTTGTTTTGAGGAAGGAAACAGCAATGGCGACAGAAAGAGCAAAGCAACTGGCAGCCTGTACCACAGTGGAATTCACTCCCAGCTCGTTATCAGGCAAGATGCAAGAGTTTTTCTCAAGTGCAGTCCACAAGGTTGGATCACAGCCCCTCGGCCTTCAGCACATGATGATATCCAGATTCCAGACAATGATCTGGGATTATTTGGGTGAGCTGTACCTCCTGCATCCTACTTGGACAGTTGGGTTGAAATACCATGCTGCTCTGCTCTCCTTTAGCACTGTTATTACAACCTTTTGTGTGAAGCAAGAAGACTAATTCTGATGTAAAAATAATAGTATTGCAGACCTAGACAGCAGATGGTGTTATTAAATACCTGGGCAAAGTCTAAGGTCATCATGCTCTAACAACTAACAAGATATATTTTCTATCACTTAATAGGTAACCTCCTAGTGTGGGATGTTTTCAAGGCCAAGCAGAGTGGCAAGTGGTATCTTGTCCAAGCCCAGATAACTCTTCCAGTTAAACAAATATTTGACAACCATTTTCTTGCCTAAATTTGTTGCTACCAACACATCAGATAGAAATAATATGATTCCATTTAATCTCCTAAATGACCCCTTCTTTAAAAAACTACATTAGGTTTTAACTAGACAGTAGCAATTTGAGTGCTTATTGATAGTTGCCTGGCATAGAGGTTAATTTATAAGAGCACAGAGAGACAAATCCTTAGGGCATGTAAATAATTGTGAGTCTGCTGCAAAGTATGTCTCTGACCAGCTCCCCAGGGCACTATGCCCGTGAGGTGTGCTCACCAGCCAGTTTTTGTTGTCCACTGAGGTCTTCAGCCACGGCATGTGTTTCTTCATACTGATGTGACTGCTGTCCTAAGGATTCACACATTTATCTGCATTGATAGTTGACACCGAACCTTGGTAATATGTGTCAAGGCTGTCCTCACTGCATGATCTAATAAAATTTTCAGGCAGAGCTCCCTCTAAGGATTAATTTCACATCATAACAGCTGCACTTTATCATTGTTTTCTTTGATATTTGCCTAGCCTTCCTTGAACTTTAACTCTCAGCTGATGGGTGACAATTTCACTTCTTTAATGGCACTCCCAAGTGTGAGAGCAACTTTGTATATCTACTCATTTACCTACTTTTTCCTCAAGAGGTTTTTCCCTGCCAGTACCTCTTAGAAAGTTTGCCCAGGCCAGCTGCCCAGACCACCCTGTTAAACAGCCATGTGTTTTTGCTGAGTAGGGCAGCTAGCTCCTGTTAGCATGCCTGGTGCTCAGAAAGGCTGCTCCCCTGAAGTGCAGCCTTCTCTTCTGACATTGCCTTCTTCTAGAAGCATAGGTCAGGGTGCCTGCATCACTTTCAGCACCTAGAAGGAAACTATGGAAGTTAAGCATCACTCTTTGGGGCAGATCCTGGCTTTCATTTAATTGCTGCATAGTGGCAAGATGGGGACTTAGAGTCCTGTCACTGCCAATAGTTTCACACAGTACTTTTCCTTCACAGTAATTGCTCTCCTGCTAGGATCCATGAACTTGAGAACAAAGTACATTTTATTATTTACAAGGGTTAGATGACAAATACAAACAGATGGTGTGAAGATGACTCCTAATGCATAGTGATCCAGTAATTTAATATTCATGGGTAAAGGCCTGGAAGATTAAGTAAACAGATTCAAATGTTCAGGGGAAAGTATCTCCTAACAATGCATAAAGTCAGCATGGCCTTTTGTGCCCTGTTACCGCTTGGGTCAGGGCAATTAACATAAAGGAAAAGACTGACCAAATTTTCCAGTCTTCTTCAAGCACTCAACTTGAGCAGCATCTTTGTAAGGGAACCCTCAGCAGGAGTTTTTACAAGACCAAGAAAAAACCTTCTATTTAGCAGTTAAAGAGAGTTGCAAAGCCTGAGTGTGCTCCAGTTTGCTGCAGCTGCCCTTACGTAAAGCAGTCTTACCTGAATGACAGGGCTGTTTTAGCTGGGACTGGTTGGATGACTTATGATTACTCACCCGAGCAAGTGTTGTGGCACTGGAGTCTCACCACACCACTTTGCCGCTAATGATACTTCTCATGGCAGAAGCTAGGATTTCACTGGTGCTGTTTTCACATGTAGTCATCTTGCAGAAGCAATTTCAACACTGATGAATATTACGAGTCAGGTCTTCAGTATGAATCATCTTGTCCTTCCAGATGACTTTTTCTTTCTGTTGTTTACATCAGAGGCAGGGAATTTTGATGTTTTTTTTTGTGCCTGTGACTAAAGAAGTGTTTCATATGGGAAGCGATTTCCAAACTCACTTAAGTCATCCCTCTATATATTTCCCTTTGTGGTTGTTAATGTTCTCCTTTTGAGTGTGGGCAGTAGCAAGATGTTTCTAAGGCACTACTGACTGAGTGCTGAACGCATGACAAGAAAGAAAAAACATGGGGAAGAGTTTATTGGTGCATGTTGCTGGATTGTGCACAGAAGTTTGCTCTGAAAGTTTGATTTTCCTTGTCCAGATTGGATTGTTAAACAAAGAGATTATCTGGGGTTTGGTCATCCCATCGGTTTATAGGATCCCTCAGCACCGGGAAGGTATGCTCATAGAACCAGGAGCAGGACAGCAGCTCTGAGGTATCTGCCTCCCTGCCTTTCCTTGAAAAAGCCCCTTGCCAGTGCAATTGAGGATCAGGATGCCACAGCCTGCAGAAAAATGGGAGAAGCTAAGAGATGGGGTAGGGCTGGAGAATGGTTGAGCTCCAACATGCAGCATGCAAAGGGTGGTGGAAAGCTGCCCATGAATGTGGAGGTGAGCTCTGCTCCAGGAACTCCACCACTCTGGCTGCAGGAGGAAAAATGAAACCCCAAACTCAAAAACAGGAACTACTGTTTGTCTGCTCTATTTTCATCCTCTTTCAGTAGCTGTAGACTTATGGCAGCCTGTCAAAATTTATGAAGACATTGGGCACCTCTTTCTTAGGATCTGGCTTCTCTGCCACAGCAGAGCAGGTGGGCTTTCTCCACAGCACCTGGCAGCACCCTGGAAGTGGTATCCGGCACCTGAATCCTTTTAATGGATGCCATGTGAGGAAAGGCATGTTTATTGCCACAACTCTAAGGCTCAGATTTCCGGGGAGGGCACAGTGCTGCACAAGTAAGTCATGCTGCTCACAGCAGCAGAGGAAGAGCATCTCTGCATCTGGTATAATCTGAGAAATTTGTCTGTCTCTGTGGTTGCATTTGGTTGATATGGCTATGCAAGCATGCAAGCTGGGATGTGGCCCAAGATATGCGGCAGAGAAACCTGCCCTGTGAATAAGAGCCTTTGTTAAGATGGATCCCATCTGTACATGATTTCATCAGCTCCATGAAATCATGTACAGGACATTCATATGGTGAAATAGTCAGTCTCCCTGTTCCAAGCGAGAAAAATCCTTCTGTCTGCTTTTCCACAGGAGACTGCTGCCATACGAGGAGGTGAAACCTGTGATGCTGTTGGTGCTCTTAACTGCAGGATGGGACAAGCACTGTGACCATGCTAACATGCCAAATAATGTGCAGAGAGAGGCATCAAAAGCACACCCAAAAAATTGGCATTGCCCTCTCCTTCGCCTTCTCTTCCTTAAATATGGGGCTGCTCAAAGCAGCATAAATACAATTTAGTCCAGCTAACGAGCAGTCCACAGTGCTGAAACACTCCTGCCATCCAAGAGAGCTCCCTGCCAGCGATTTCATTTACCATATGTTTGGTGTGGTTTTTGGCAGAGTCAGCCTGAGCATTTTTTCGGGCAGGCCTGCAAACCAGTTTTTCCCTGCCTCCACCCAAACGTGAGCAGGTCCTGTCTGCCACCGTCACACTGCTGTGCAGGGTCAGCCTGGCTGTTTTGGACAAAATTCGTCAGAGTGGCCTCTGGAAAAAAGCCCAAAGAGGGCTGATTCATTTTCCATAAGACTATTTGTATTAAGAACACTGTAGGAAGATGACTTCTTCAGCATCACGCCCAGCCACTGTTGTAGCTGCTTTTCCCATCATGCAATAATGTCCCCAGTGATCACCCCAGTGATCACCACATACTTTCTTGCTGGAGAGGCAGCCTGAGGAGGCTGTGAACAGCAGCAAAGATAGATCCCAACAGCAACAGGGAGCCCCAGCAGAGCCAGCAGTATCCAGCAGCAGTCCACCAACAACGCATTCCTGCAGCCACCTCATTTTTTTGGTTTGGTTTCTGTTTCTTTGCTGCGAGTGTCTGTTAGGTTTGCAGAGGTGTGACTCTCTGGTGAACCTCTGGCAGTCCCTGGTGCTGGCCTGTCTCTGTAGCCTGAAAGCCTGGGTCATGGCAGTGCTGGCTGTCCCAGTCTCCCCATGGAGAGCTCAGCTGCCCAGTGGCCATGCTGTCAGGTAAGAAGGCTGATGCCTTTCCCCGGGAAGGAAAAGACAAGGTCGGGTACACATCGGGAAGGATTAGCTCAGTGGATGCCAGTAAGGAGCAAACCTGGCAGGATTAGGGCACTTTTCTCCAGGTGTTGGATCCAGTGTCAGGGACGGCTTGCTGTGGCCTGTCTGCATGTCACGCTCTGCTGTCTGCTGCAGGGCTGCCCAGCTGGGGCAAAACCAAAGCAAACTGTGGAATGGGGCAGGCTGCTCTGGAAAGCCAGCACTGGTGCTTCTGCACCTTAGTGTATCAGCTGCAGCAGTGCAGTAGGTGGGATGGAGGTGCTGGGCCATGCTGGAGGACCACACTGGGATACAGTGCCACTTATGCCAGGATGCGCTACCAAGACATACACTCTGGCTGATGCCATCTAGCTAGGGCTCAGGACAAGTCTAGCTAACCCAGGAAAAAAAAAAAGGGAATTCTAACACACTTCCCTGCCCTTTATTAAGCAGATGCCAGAAGATGAGAAGGTCTGGCTGCCTCTTTCTTTCCTGCCCCATGGTCAAAGCACATATTCCCAGGGGAATAGCAGTCTTTTACAGAGACAAGTCATGTACCCCCGGCAGAGGAGCTTTGTAACAGACTCACAGGTTGTCTGTTCACCGCACACTGTTCTTTAACTTACTGACCTCAGGAAACAGCTTTGCCAGGTAAGCCCTCTAAGCAAAGATGAAAAAAACCCAGTAGCCTGCAGGGCTGCAATTCCTCCCTCCCTTTCTGCTGAATTAATTGCTAGAAAGGCAGCACATCTGCAGTGGCTAGGCACTCTGTCCCCTCTGGAGGAAGGCACTGGCATTTGGCCTTACCCTTACATTTCTCTTCTCTGAAGCAGTGTGTCTGATTCACCCTGGAACTGAGATGTGGAATTTGGCTTGATATCCATTGGAATGAAATTTAAATATGCATGCCTATAGCATCTTCTTTTGCAGGCTACTCCAGCAAGCAAATATGTGTCCAAGACAGGAGACCAGCTGTGTGCAGCATGGGCAGGAGTATCTCTTGCCCTGCCTACCTCATCCTGTCCAGCTCTGCCCCAGGCTGGGTCTGCTTATATTAGGAAGAAATTCTTTACAGAGAGGGTAATCAGGCATTGGAACGGGCTGCCCAGGGAGGTGGTGGATTCTCCTTCCCTGGAGGTATTCAAGAAAAGACGTGATGTGGCACTCAGTGCCACAGTCTAGTAACCACGGTGGTAGTGAATCAAGGGTTGGACTTGATGATCTCAGAGGTCCTTTCCAACCCATCTGATTCTATGATTCTGTGATTCTATGCTTCTGGAGGCACCAGGCCTACATGCTGTAAGACAGGTGCCAGAAAAGCTGTACCTAAGAGTAGGGGTGGGGGCCCTCCCCATGTGGAGACCTGCGGGGGCAATTCTGGCTGAGTCAGCCAGAAGAGTGCTGAGGCTCCTCTGGGCACCAGCCCCTGACCCCCCTCCATTGGTCTTCCCTGAAGACACAATCTGGCTTTAATCAGCATTAGCTGTGCACTTCGAACTGTCAGCATCGCTTTTGTTCCAGTAATGGGTCTTTGCTGTCGCAAGGCTGGAGTGTGTTAACCCCCGGCGGTGACTCAGCATGCACACCCCTCTGCACACCCCCACCTCGAGTGTGGGAGAGCTGCAGGCAGGGAAGGGAGCGGAGTGGGATGGCGGGGGTTGCCACACGCAGGACTGCAGGGTTTCTGCTCTTCCCTATTCTCATTTCGGGTGAAACTGTTGCAAATTTCACAGACCTTTAGGTAGTTTAGGCAAACAAAGGAGAAATTAATATTGAGCGGGGGAACTGACATCAGTAAACAGTCAGGGCATTGCTAAACGACAGTGGTGGGTTGCTTCTCCTGCAGAAGCAGAGATGGGCACAGGCAGGCTTAGAAAAAAAGGGGGAAGTGGCAGGGCGAGGGCTGGGACCTCTGCAGAGAGGTCTCAGCAGATAGAAGGCAAAAGAATAAAGGGAGAGATGCTGGGGAAATATGATGGAGCAGATGCATTGCTTATCTGCTCCCACATCAAGTAAAATTCCTAAGTGTAAACCAAAAGCAATGACTAACCCAAACCTGAGGATTGGCCTATGGGAAAGAATTGTGCTGCTGTAATCAAAGGGCCAAGGTTAGAGCATTTTAGTTAAGGCATTGCACTTGTGGGCTACTGATACAAGAAAAAAAAATCCGGTTTTGTGGCTTCAAACAAAGTATCACAAACGTGGTGGCTTCCCGGTGCTAAGTGCTGATACTGTACAAATGCATGCTTCCATTTGTTCAGAAATTGTTGACAAGTCTGCTGGCTGCCTTTATGCTGGATAAGGCATGGTTTGTCTTCCAACAGGTGGTTTAATGCCAGAAAACAACCCCAAAAAACAACACACCAAAAAAATAGAATAAGAACACGGTAACAGAATTTTGGCTCTTTCAACAGAAATGTGACTGGAAGTTCACAAATAATCCTGATAAATCTTATCCTGGGTACTGCCACTTGTCTTAATTTTCACTTAAATCAAAGTTAATTTTAATTTAATTGACAATTTCAGTTAAATATATGTCAGTGCAAATGTTTCTAGCTCTTAGGCCACACTATAACTAATTTTCCAAGGCAATGCAAATGGCAAGGGAAATGATGCTCATGAGTCTTAGAGCGTTGATACATTAATTTGGCAAACATCTCCCCTGGTGCTAAAGGACCCCCGTGGTGTATAGGGTGAGCAGAGAGACCTTTCTCTAGGGCCAGGTGAGTGGTTTGGGCAGGGGCAGGTGAGAGAGCCATGACAGGAGCCACTGAGAATCATGGCAGGAGCTGACAGGTGGGAGTGGCAGGCATCTTCCAGCCACTGAGTTGGAGTGGAAACCTCCTCCCCCGGGTTTGTTGCTGCAAGGTATGTGCTTGCCTGCACATTCACCCTAACCTGTCCTCACCTGGGGTTTTAACTAGTATGTCTGGATGAATTTTTTGGGTGACTGAGTATGTGTTTGCTTCTGCCACCTCCAGGAGAGGATCAGTGCAGACAGATGTAGGTGGCAACATCTTCAAATTACAGCTTAGTCCACACCAGCTCATGAGTCAGGGCTCATGACTCACAGCAGAGACAACTCGGCATGAGTGGAACGCAGCTCCTGCCCCAGCTGCCTGCCCTGCCCTGCACTGCCTGGACACAGGCTGCACACATTGCCCTACTCCAGCACCAGCCCTGCCAGGCAAACCAGCGGGCAGCTGTGCTGGTGCAGGAGCCAGCTGCTGCAGTCTGGGGCACCACAGCCCTCCCGCTTCAGCTGGGGGCTCCAAGAGCAATGCAGGCCAGGGGGTCATACGTCACTTCTGTGTCCAACCCTGTATGAATTACTGACAGCATGGCCTGGAGACCCATGTGTCCTCTAAATCCTCTAAACTGTGTTTCCAGGGGAAAAGGAGGGTGGAAACGTTTTTTTACACCACTGTGTTGGTTCAAGTAACTGTTTAGATAGCAAAAGTTGAGCCCCACACATCCTGCAGCTTCTTGAGGTTTTGCTTTTTCTTTCTCTCTGAGAGAGATTAGCCTTTGATGACTGAAGATCAAGAATATTTCTACCCATACGAGTAAGTCTGTTGGCACTCAGAGGAAATGGGGTTCCTGTGAAGGTCTGATTTTAGGTGCACCAATGATTTTAGCTGCATCAATGTTTCAGGTGTTAAAGGCAAGCCAACATTTTAAATGTGTTGCATGCTCAAAAAAAACTCTACCTTAGGCCAGTCCCGAGGTGAGAATATTAATGAAGGAGTTTCCCCACATGAACAACATGTACTGTCACATGCCTTATGCCTGCCTCGAATTTAAAATAGCCTGGTGCAGCCATAAGGAAATCTCATGCCACTGTAACTCCGCATCAGCTGCAGGTAAGTGCTGTGGGTGATACTGTTCTGCTGGGATATATTTCCAAGTGGTTTCCAGCACTGCTCTGCTGTGGGGAATGGACTTGATCTGAACTGAGTGCAGCTGGACTCTGAGGACTCCAGGCATGCCAGCTTGGATGTACAGGGGCAGAGCCATTTGTCTCACTGTTTCCACACTGCTGCTTTATTTTTAACTGCCAGAACTGAATTTCCCAAAACTCACAGACAACAGGATATTAAATTTAAGTAACAGATTTCCACAGTGGTCACTTTTTTCCAAAATCCGCAGAGACGAGGGTGGCTGCCAGAGCAAATGTTCTCCATGCAGCCCATCTCCTGTCCCACAGGGCTGGTGTCCCCTCTGTGTTCCCCCCTGGGAGGAGAAGGGCAGGGCAATCAAAGCAGCCTCTCTGACATTTTGTCTGAGTTACGAAAAGCTGATAGCTGAAAGTTTCTTCTGTGTTTTGTCCTTTGAAGGGACATGTTTAGTGTCACTGCCTTTCTTCAGACACCTGTCATACATGGTGTTGAGAGCAGCTATAAGTGGGCCAGTAAGATTTCATTTGTGTCTCTGAGGAAACCTGTCTCTCTTTCCCAGCACACTGGTGTTGCCATGCTCTCCCTCCCAGAGCCCCAACTTGAAACATCTCCATCTTTCCCTTCATCCCTTCACAGGCTTCATTGCCTTTAACCAGCCTCTGCCTTTCTGGACTGTGCCTGCATGGAGGACTGGCCACCAGCGGGGTAGGGAGTAAGCCTGATGCTGGTGCATTTGTCAAGGCATTTTTGCCTTGTCCCTTTCCCACAGGCATTTGACCCAAGCTGGTTATCACTTCTTTGAAGTCTCACATACAGAAAATGTGTTTACTTAGAACAGGGAAGTAGGAAAACACTAGGGGCGATCAAACTGACTGGAGAGGCAAACATCTCCACTTCTCCTTTGTGGGTGTTTTCCCAGCTCATAGAAGTGCCTCTTGGTGCCTGAGACAGATCAGTAATGACCCCCAGAGATGTCCCCCGTCACATCTCCCTCCAGCAATCCCCCAGCCTGTGCCAACCAGCAGCTGGCTGCTGGGGTGGTCACTGCTCCACACAGCACAACAAAGACCCTGGCTTTTATGGAAAGGGTGAGGCTGCCCCTGTGTTTCTGCGGTGTGCAGTGAGTGACTGGCATGACCACACCATCTTTACCTCTTTTTTACACTATAACATGAACATCCCTTCTTCTTCTCCTCCCTCCACCTCCAAAGGTTTACCAAATCTGGGAATGAACAGAGAAGGAAGTTGTGCCCTTTGCTGCTGCCGTACAGCCCCTTTCTCTTCCTGCCTAACCTCGGCAGTATGGGCAGAAGCCGTGGGGTGGGTAAGCAGCCAGTGGTCATGCCTGGGGTTTGGTTCCCTTGGGAACACGAGGCTTCCTTCCACACAGCCACTTCTTTCAAGCTGTTTCCGAAGTTTCAGACAGGCTCATAGGCATTGCAACCAAAGATGCAGTGTGTTATATAGTGAAAACTGCCCTCCTTCTACCCCTCTCAAACCTTTTGCTCATGCCCAGTTCTGCCGTGGGGCTGCATGGTGGCTTACATGTGAGACCAAGTTAAAAATAATTTACCTTCTGGGTTATTTTTAAGCCAAATGATTTTCTTGATCCCCTTCAAATGAAAGCACGGTGTGTAAAGGCAGCAGGAGTGGGGCACACATGGCATGGGCAGCCACAGAGGAGATATGGACATGGGGGTCTCATCTATGCTCCCACAGATGCCCACATAGAAAGCCAGTCCTTAGAGGTTTTTAGGGCAAGCTGCAGGAGGCTGAGATCACACCCATTAATTGTTCCCTTTGCCTGCTCTTGTCTTGCCTGATTACAGGTTGTCTAGACTGAGAAGTGCAGGTTTTGCTCTTGGAGCATGATCAGAATAAGCTGTGACACACCACTCTCCCCTTAATGGAAAAGGGGTGTCAGTGCCTGCTCAAGGAAGTTTTCTTTCTCTTTCGGCTTGGGCTGGCTTTACCTCTGCCATCTCCCTTCGCAGGGAGAGGATGGGACAGTCCCTGCCCATACAGTGCCCACTGCACAGGTAGAGCTTGGATCTCCAGGGCACCAAAAAATGACTCAATGTGGATCAGCAAGTGGTGGTGTTAAACACCAGTCACTTCAAAGCTGTTGTCGGTTGGTAAGAAAATAATTTAAAATTAAACCAGTTCTGAAACTACCTACCGCAAGTGGTTACAAGCCTGAGTGTTGTAAAACTGGACCGTTTCCTCTTTTACTCTCAACGATCATGTCCTTGATTCCTCCTTTAGGCTGCTTTGGCAATTCTTGCACAGTAATAAAAAGGCATGACACAGCATATGCTTTGTGGCTCACCTTGCCAAACAAAATTACAATGTTAGTGTAGCTTCTTTGCCTTTGCATAATGAACTCTACAAAGGAGCTAGAGAGAGGGTAAGCATTTGTGCCAAGACAAAAGCAAAACCGAGAAGTACGGAGGTCTGGTTTAAAGCAGCCTCCGTTTAATTTTTTTTTTTTTTTAAATTACTTATCTTGAAACTGTTACAGACAGTTAGGGAAAGTCATACAGTTTCTAAATGTCTGCTATGTTCTAAGTCTGCAGCTACATTGCTTAAATTAAGAAAAAAATAAACACAACTTTGAGACCTCACAAGCATGTCACAGCAGAGCATTTTCTGCACAAAGTGTGCTGAGGCCAGGAGGAAGTGGGCTGCAAAGGAACTGCTTATTTGCCAGTCCTCAGGCTCAATGGACATAATTTGCATTTTTAATAGCATTTGGGACAAGGTTTATGTTATGGTAATTTACACTAACTGACAACAAGGGGAATTTGGTGTGTGGGCAGGAGGTAGTTTGGGAGAGAGCAATGCCCAGTCATGCTGCCTTTTTCATCACCGGACTCTCATCCCTCGGGGAACTGAAATAAGAACATGGACCTCACTGGGAAGTCCAATAGAAGGGAAGGATTTCCTTATACAGAGGATGATGACAGGGTAAAGGGGAAATCCTTCAGTCTATGGATCTACTAAATCTGTTTCAGAAAAAAGGCAAAAAGCTGCCTCAACAAGCCCACTGCACCTATGCCTGCTACATAATTGTGTTAATAGCTGAAATAGGACTCAGACAGCCTCAGAAGTTCAAATTCTGAACATTAAAAATCAGAACCTACCTCATTAATGATGAAGACAAAAGCCCCAGCAAAAGATTTTACCGTTAGTTTCTGGAAGTCCAACTAAGTCAATTAAGAAGAAAAAGGGAAAAAAATAAAATAAATGGGGGAGGAAAATTTTGTCATTGGCTCTGGCAGCTGCCAGCAAGGAGGTTGCCCAAATCTTGCCTATCATAAATGAGGTCCAGTCATTTGATGAGCATTAGATATATTCATGCATTAATCACAATGAAATACCACCTGCTTATCCTAACCCTTTTTTGTCTGAATCACCTTTACATTCACTGTGATAGACTATGGCTGAGATTTGATAGCATGCCAACAGTATAAGTATTGAGCCAACAACTCTTCATTTGGTAAGAAAAGGCACCAAGCAAAATAATTTAGTTATTCTTAGATAACAAAGGCAAGAGAAATCTCCAAATACAGTGGCAAAATAAGTCAGTGCTTGAAGAACAGCAAGGGGTGGAATCAGTGTGGAGGAAAGTGTGACCAAATTTGTAAAGCACTGCTATGTGTCTGACAACAGTCATTTTGCATAAACCACCCTGAGATGCCCTTTCATCTCTCTGTCAGCATAATTTCCATGGGATACTACAAAACTAGCTTCATTCCCAGGCCAGCTTCCCATGGTTCATGTGTCCTCGGAGGCTGAGGGAGCACCTCTATGGCCATGGCCCTGGCCCTGGAGCAGCACACCCAGGAAGTGGCTAGCTCCCAACAGGCATCTTTGGAAAGAGTCAGAGATGCTTCACATGAGACATGCTCAGCTCATTCTCTGCACAAAGCAAAGAAGACCCAACCACCAACCCACAGCCTTCAGCCCAGCATGACTCTGTGGGCAAGCATATCCCCCTTGGAGGTGGTGTCTTTGAGGATGCTCTCTGGTGTCTGTGTAGTCAACTTCTGGTGTCGTGGGTCAACTTCGCCCAGCGTGGGCATCAGTGCTCCATTTGGGATGCTCACTGCTAATTTTATGGTGGTGGGTGTTTGGAGGCGGTGGTCTGAGCCAGCCCCAGCGTGCTGCTGCACCTGGCGCGCCCTGCCCACAGCCTAAGTGCTAGGGCGGGCTCCTGAGCTGCAGCTAATGGCGTAAAGCTTCCACAAGTGTCTCACAAAAGCCTGAGTGACGGAGTTCGCAGTGTGATTAAAATTACCAAGGGAAAACATTTCAGATGTTCAACAACTTACACTACCCCCTGTACTTTAAAGTACCTTTCCCCATTTGACTCCTTTAACTTTATAGGATTCTTTCCATGTTCTCGAAGCCATTTCCTTCCTCACTTCAGCTTTCATTGCAGCTGAACACTCTCATAATAAATAAAAGTACTGTATGGCTGGAGATTGTGCTGGGAATGAAAAATGCAATGCCATTTATTATAAAATAGCCTGTGCAGGCAGCTGATCTTAGCATGCACTCTGCATCCTTCCAAAATCAAGACAATTGTAAAGGACTATTGCAAAATGTGGTTTATATTCATTCCAGTTTGTTTCTTGGGATTCTTATTTTTATGAAACCATTTTCAAATACATCTTCAGTTAGGTTTTTCCATTCTGGCTTTTCACTCTAAACAATGTTAGTGAAAGTGTCAGGCCTTCTCTTCATGGTTTAGTTTTGAAACGTTTAAAATGTAATTTTGGAACTTGTATCACACATTACTGAGCTGTTTGTTTTCGTATTTATTAACTAGAACTTATTTTCTCTCCAGCGTGCTTTGGTTTCCTACAAGGTCAGCTCTTTGGTGAACTTAATCTTCAGGATGGACATAAACTGAATCATTGGAATAAAAAAGCAGTAGGGAAGAGGTAGGGTAAATTGTCCTCCCAGCTACTTCTGTAAACGTGTTAATGGCAGGGTGAGTCCTGGGACTGTCATGTGTCTCTCAGTCCTCTCCCAGCAAAATCAGCAGGAGATCTGAGCAGTGGGGTCTAGGTGCAGGGGTTTTGGCCACTGAGTGTTCTCAGAGGAGCAGTGGAAAGCCCATCTGTTACAACATGCTTTTCCCTCAGGTGAGTTACTTTTAATAGATGTTTTGTTTTAAGAAATGATGAGCTGGCACTGCTACTTTTGATTTTACTTCAGGGAAAATGAGCTATAGGTTTATTACCAGTAGTGTGATTTCTTTTAACCAGAATATGTTGATATAAATATGCCAGTTGTCTAAGCCTCTAGGTATGTGTTTAGAAAAAAAAATACATTACCCATCCTTCTATTTATGGGGAAGCCTTTCAAATCTTCTCATCTTTTTTTCACAGCTTTTTTAAAGCATTTTAAGGTCTGATCCAAAGTCTAAGAGCATGAACAGGGGTGTTCTCCAACTCATGACAATTGATGCTGAATTAGACCATAAAAGAAGAATGTACTGTGACAGCATTTTGTAGAATTGTTTTTTTCTTTTTAATGAGAAATTGGCTTTCTGAGACCCATCTGAGTAGGAGACTATGCAGCATTACTACCATGGCTCACCCAGTCAACCACCTGTGACCAGTTTATTCTCCTTGAGGTCTGAAGGTCTCTGCACTTTCCCAAGGAGCTTCCTATGGTTCAAAGAGCAACCATTGGAGGACACATCAGATCAACAATTGCAAAATAGAGAACAGAAATCAGACTGCCTGCAAGGATACCACCTATTGATGTATCATCATAGCTCTTCTGCAATAGTGGAAGAGTGTTTTCTTTTTATACGATTATATCAAGAAGAATCAGCTATAAAGTTGTGCTCATGTGATTGTTTGGAAAGGTAAAGTCAACAGCTCCTTTAGCAACCACCTCAGTCTCTGGGTAGATATACATGAGAGCTTTGGGAGCTCTCTTTAGTTCTGGATGCACCCAAAAGAAATATAATTTATACTGAATTAACTAGCTGCTTCTTCGCCTTAGTGCCAAGACTTGATGTAGTGAAGCAAAACTACAGTGAAGTAATGAAATCAATAATGTTATTAAAATAACTTGCAGCAGAGTTACCAGACACCCTGCTGGCGAATTTCTCAGTACCTAAAGTGATGCTGGCAGGAACATGCCAGAGACACAGATAGCAGCCAAAAGCCAACTTGCCTTCACCCTGTTCAGTGGAGCTTTTCCAGAACAGCACAGGGGCAGGCACCCAGGAACAGCCACAGCAGGAAGAGGGTCAACTTGGGGGATGACTGCAAAGAAGAGAGGACAAACAGCTCCTAAAAGATAGCTTTTGGCTTGGAGTTTTGCACAAGAAAGCTCTTCTAGGGCTAATGCAACTGGAGCGAGATATTACCAGGAACAATGCACACTGTGCACTGGAAAAAGCTGGCTAGAAAAGATTCATCTGGTCTTGAGGACCAGATGCATCTTGGTTGGCCATTGAGAAGCTGGAGGGTCTGGCTCAATGAAGACAAAAAAGCTCTGTTTGGCCCAAATCTCTGTCTTTGAAAACACACTTTAATATCAATGAATAATTTAATAAAGAAGACTAACTGTATGCTAATAAGGCCTCAGGCCTCATATTGTATTTGTACAATTATTAAAAGGTCCTAAGACAGACAAACAGAACTGAGAAAGTGTTTTAATAACATGTTTTGATTGTTCATGTTTTACTCAAATAACACAAATATTAGCACCACTGTTAGCCACACCTCCTTTTTTTAGTTTTCAGAATTACAAGTTCATATGTAGGTAATTCTAACTTTTACTGACACCATTTAAGTGCTAAATATGCAGGGGCTTCTCTGTCTGGTTCTACTTTGGTACTCAGTCTATGCCCCTCCCTAAACTGACTGCAGCTGCCATCTCTCTAGCTTCTTCCTGGCCAGCTACTCTGAAAAATTTTATTCTGATTAATACAGGGGAACTGGTTTTGAAGGTGATGGTGACAAGCAACTGATGTGAGAGTGATCTTGAAGCATTAGAACTCATGATTTCTAGAAAAGGAAGCAAAGGAAAAAGAAAGAACACAAAGACAAACCAGTGAGCTTTGAGACAGACTTTAGCTAACTCACAGTGTTAGTACACACAAGCCCAGAGGTACAAATCCAAGGCAGAAAGGACATTTGGGAAGGTGGCAGTGCCCTAAGGAAGTTGTATGAAAGGCATAGAACTACTTGAGCTTCTTGGGACCAGGACAACAGTGCAAGTACAGAGGGAAGCTAGTAAGGTATCAACTAGCTAAATCATGAACTCTTCATTAGTTTCAGAAGTGCAGAGGAAGCACACAGAAAGTAGAATTAGGTCACACTACTAAGTATAAAAGAACAGCAGAAGCATGGAAGAACATGAAGATGTGATGCGACAAACAATGGGTGTGAAGTGCCTGCACTAGTAGCAACAGAAGAGCTAAAGAAAGACCTGGGTTTCATGAATAGGAGACTCTGAGTGATGATGTCAAACATGCTTTTTGTTTGATACTTTTTTCTTTCAGTCTGTGCCCAAAAGCACCCCATTTAACACAACCAGCATAACCAGTCAGAGGGTAAGAATACTGGCTACAAGAAAGAACAAAAAGGTCAGACAGCGTCCAAATAAGTCAGATATATTCCAGCTGACAAGCCCTGAAAGTCTTCTGCCATGCTGGGTAAAGCAGCTGAAGCCCACTTGGCACCATCAGCACAGAAGTCAGGGATGGGGGCCATGTGTTTCTGCAGACTGGGAAAGGCAAATCTAGCACCTATCATGAAAGTGGAGGATGGACAGGAGGAGCCAGGAATCAGAGACCAGGCAGATTAATATCAATTCCTGGAAAAATACTGGAAGTGGTAACTGAATAAACTATTTTCCAGCACCTAGAAGACAACAAGCAGATGAAGAACAGTGAGCACTGATTTGACAAGAGCAAATCACATCAAATCAATCTAATTTCCTTCCACAGTAGGTCTTAGATCTTAATTTTAATGCAGTTTTTGCCTTTGTCTCACCTGACACTTTCATAAACCAAGCAAAGAAACACAGCTTAAAAGAAACTGCTATTAGAGAAGTGTACAGCTGCTTGGAAAACCAGACTAAGAGCAGTTATAAATGCTTCACTGTCAAACAGGCAGTACATATCAAATGAAGTCTGAAGCCATCTGTTTTATGTCTGGCAGTGCACAGTATTTTCATTAATATCTTTGGAAAAAAACACAAGAGTAGGGAACACTTATTAAATTAGCACAGGACACTATGAAGAACAAGCACTTTAGAGAACAGGAGGGGAATGCAAAACAATCTTGACAAATGAGGTAGAGGGGTGGGAAGAGAAGCGCCGTTCAGAATAGACAAAGTGGAGCTCTGGGGTTTTGTAGGCATCACCAAGGACTGCAAGACCAACTGAGGAACAGCCAGCACAGCAGCAGTTCTGCAGAAGTTCTAGGGATGTCAGCTCAACATGAAGGAGCACGGCCATGCTGCAGTAGAAAATGAAAGTGCTCTAATGAGGTGTACAAACAGAAGCGCAGCCTGTGACAAACAAGAAACCATTGATCCCCTGTTGTCTGTGCTGACACTTCATTTGAAGTGTCATCTGTGCAGTTTTAGCCACTGAAGTTCAGGGAAGCTGAGCTGATTGCAGAAAGTGCAAAGGAGAGCAACAGCAATGGTCCTGAAAAGGTGCCAATTGGGAAAGGTTGAATAGTCTAAAACTAATATCCAACCTAAACCTCCCCTGACACAACTTCAGGCCATTCCTTTGGGTCCTGTCACTGGTTACCACAGAGGAGACATCAGTGTTTGCCCCTCCTCTTCCCCTCACAAGGAAGTTGCAGACTGCAATGAGGTCTCCCCTCAGTGTCCTCTTCTCCAGGCTGAACAGACCAAGTGACCTCAGCTGCTACTCATACAGCTTCCCCTCAAGGCCCTTCCTCCTCTGGCCTTGGTCTCTTCCCAAGACTCTTAATTTGCCCTCTTAGATTTCCACACTTCATCACCTGAAATCTGTGCCGTACATTTGCCTGGCTGCCCACAAAGCCTAGCACTTAACACCAGAAAGGAAAACTGCTGCTCAGCTCAAGTTAAATGCAAAGCAGTAGTTCTGGTAGTCCTCATTTGAATCCTACCTCTTGCCTAGAGACATTTCCTTTCTCCTTTCACCAGATTAATTAGTTTCTGTCTTCTCCCGACCTAGTCTCCTACTGGTACAGCAGAATAGGTGGCTAAAATGGTGCCTCCTAAACCTTAAACACCCCAAAGTTATCTAAAAGTGGGGGTTGTGCACTGGCTGGATGCTACAGGCTGGATCCTTTGAATTTACATCTTGGATATTATCATGCACTAAATTCCTTGATGCAATATGCATTGTTATATATGTCAAATATATAAAGCATTGCCTAGCCGTATTTTTTTGAGATGAGATTTCACACAACCCGAACACAGAACAACATGCCCTGCAGAAAATGTTGCAGCATCCCCAGCCAGAAAGTTCCAGCAGAAGAAATGTTATGACAGTGCAAACATTTACCTTCATTGCAAGTGTGATAGGAAGTGACAGTGCAAATAGACATGTCTGAATGGTCTGGTCTAGCGAAAGTTGTCCCTGCCCGTGGCAGAGGGTGTTGAACTGGATGATCATTCAGGTCACTTCCAACCCAAACTATCCCATGATTCTATGATTCTGTGTAACCTGCTAAAGCCACAGCTGTACACTTGGGCCCATCAGCTTGTCTTTTAACCAAACACAGTCTGCAGCTCTCTGCTCCCCAAAACCTGAAGGCACCTGCGCACAACCAAAGTCCTAAATGAGAAAACCCACATAACCTGCCTGAAACCCCCCAAGAAAGCCAGCCCAGAAGCTCCGACCCTGTCTGTGTGTGCATGTCAACCCTAATTGCATCCAGCAAATAAAAAAGCCTTCAATGCCAGTGCAGGCATTGTGATGCCATAGTGGAAAACATTAGACAGGATTAGCAGAAGGCCCTAAAGAAATAAAATTGTAGCAAAGGAAGCTATACTGAGGAGTATAGAATTTGTCTTATAAGTGTTGTGGTCTTGAAGCATAAAATGAAACAGTCCTGAGTGTTTCAAAAACTGTATGTTAGTTGTCATGAAAAGAATAATTTTGCTGTATTCTTTATCAAGGGCCTCAAACACATGTGCATTAAGGATGCTGCTCAGTGCTGGAGGAGCTTCTAAAGGATGAATGCTAGCTCTCTGCCCACTAACTTGGCATTTGAGGTATCTAACTCTGCCGAGCACAGCAGGGCCACCACACAGCCACCTGGGTGCCTGCTCTCCACACTGACCTTGCAGGGGACACAGCTGGGCCACATTTGGTGGATGAGGCCTTGGGATGTGAGAAATGTAATACCCTCTGGTCACTTGTTGCATTGCAGCTTGGCTACCTCTTTCTCCCACTGGAAAGCAAGAGTAGCCAGCCCTTCAACTCACTGACTGCTCCACCAAAACCTTTCCAGGACAGGCTTCTGTATTCCTCTCTGGCTGCTACAGAGGGGGTAGATGGGAAAAAAACCCAAACACTTCAGTGATGTTGCTCCTCCCAGATCCCTATTCCCATATTGCTACAATTGATGGATGGATGGAATGAAGGATGGAAGGAAGGAAATATCCAGAAAAAAGGATGGAAAACAAGGTAGAGAAAAAAGTAACTGAAGCAGAAACTTCCATAAAAGGCATTTTATAGTCAGGTTCTTTGAAAACTGTCTTTGTTATCTGTGCTTAATAGGGTCCTGGTCTTTGCTAGGTATCACCATAATAGGGTTGCAGAAGAAAAAAGATAAAGGATAAAATATACAGTCCCGAGGAAAGGAAAATTCAAAGGCTCAGAGAAAGGGAAAAGAAAACAAGGGAGGGTCGTATTGAAGCTGGCTGAACTGTCTTTTTTAGTCTTTGATAAAGTTACACCCCACAAATGTTACAACTCTAAGAAACACAAAAGCTTGGGGAAGTGCAAAATCCTGTGGCAATGAAAATTGCATTTTTAGGGGAGCAGACGCAATTCCCAGACATCCTACACCTTGGGAGGTGACAGACCAACTCTTCAGGCTGGTCCACGTCTGGGCACCTTCCCAAGCTTTGGTTTGCCCCAAAGCAGCCAACCATGCACTCATCAGGGGTGCATGGTGAGCTCAAAGTCATGCCATGTGGAGACAGGAGGTCAGAAGATATCAGACCATGAATCAGAACATGTCAAAACTGGGCCAACTCAGCTCCTAATGCAGATCTGAAGCTGGTATCCAGCTCCTGCCACTGCCAGGCCCAGTCAGTGCACCATGTGGGTCTCAGGAGCAGGAACCACGCCTGTTCAATGCTTTGCAACAACTGGAAAAATCCTCAGGTCGTCTGCTTATGGTGCTGCTGTCTCAAAGATGGGTGGCAGCAATAACTGCTTAGTTTCTCATGCAAGCACCCCCTTTCATCCCTCTGCATAGCTGTAGGGTCTCAGGCAGTGGGAGGCTGGGTTCTAACATCTGCTCTTTACTTCCAATACTCTGTTTACAAAACTCAACCCCTCCCTCCCCTCCCCCAAGGCTAAGGATTGAAACTTTGACACCGGGGGAGAGAGTTATTCATCCTCCACAGCTGGTAAGACTGCCCACCATTCTACCTTGTGCCAGCAGCATCAAAGATGGGCAGCAGATCTAAAAGGCTCAGCGCAGACACCTGGCCTTTCCTACAGGGAAAGCATAGGGTGTAAATATGCCTCCAGGAAGGTGGTGGTGGCAGGGACACAGGCTAGCACCTATACCTACCCTAAGGCAGCCTCTGTTGTTATTCCAGCACTAGAGAAATGATGTAACAGCACCATGTTTTTTTGGAATCCAGCAGCATTTTCCACCCATCAGGCTGCGTAGGATGCCCACATGCAAGGTAACAGGCTGGGGCTCCTCTTCTGTTTCTTGCCAGAGCAAGAAAATTGAGATGACAACCAACAGGAGATAGAAGACAAAGTGCTGCTGAAAAATATCAGTAGTAGTAACTCTTAGAACTAACCTTAGGTATCAGATGAGTCGATGCCTCTCTTTTGAACATATGAACCATTTTGTGGGTATGACAGCAATGCACGCCATAATCCCTTCTATATTTGGTTTTATTGGCTTATTGTGCAGAGCCATTAGAATCAGGATCGTCTCTTATGAAGCTGTTAATGGGATGCAAATTGCATAAAAAATTTCTCTGCATCAATAGAAAACAACCTAGTAATATGTTCTTGCATAAAAATCTACATTAAAATCTGCTACAAAAGACATACTTTGAAAGAAGCAAAAATCCCTTGTGACTAAAGAAGAAATATGCTCATCATGGGAAAATGAATATCGGGCTTGGAAATAGAGGTGACCTGTCTCAGAGCTCCTTGGATCCCAATGAACAGATATGCCTTTAAATACTGAGGTACCCCAAAGATGTGATTCACACAATATCATGGCTAAGGCCAGGTAAAAATGTGCAATGAATATTTTATGCACTGAAAAATGCAGTTGCAGTCTGACCAAGCCTGAATCTGTGTTGAATTCAGCAAAGACCCATGGCCAAAATATATATGCTGTTTAAATTAAATTATAAGTCTAAGCAGCTTGCTCTGTGTAATGCACTTCTACTTTTCATGCTGAAGTGAAGCTTCAGACTGAAATTTGACTTTCAGTAGGGCAGAAATGCCTAAAACTATCTGGCATGGAGCAGTAAGTCAAGAGAAATACTGTGCTTTATCCGCCACATCACTTTAGGATTTTTTTTTCCTTTTTGGTGTGGACATCAGTGTGACTGTGGTTTCAGCCCATTGTTTTCAAGAAGCACACAGCTGGAATGAACCTGTTATTAGTGTTCTGCCGATGCCACCTAGCACAGCTGCCTTGTCCACAAGGTGTAAGTGACAGAGTCCCCACCATCACCATGCACCGTCTATCTCTCACATTGTGCCATGGATGTGCCTGTGGTGTCTTTGGTCCTGTGCAGCCATAAGTGTCCAGCACTGGAGTAGTGGGAAATACCAGGCCCGGCAGAGCTGTAGGCGCGAAGTCCTTCCGACTTGTCTCGGTGGCAGTGGGCAGCCCTGGGGACACCTGCTACGAAGAGCCTGGAAGACAGAGAAGAAAAGCAGCATTGCTGAAATCCCTTGACCATTTTCCGTCCGAATCATCCACGCACTACAGGAGCCCAGAGATCCCCTCCAGGGACACTACTCTGTCTCAAGCATGAAAGACCAGGCTTTTCCTGAAATAACATCCAGCTCTTGCTTTGTTGCCTGCTGGGCTCAGCTGATATACATGGAGAAGCCTAAATAAAGAAGTGCCGAACTCATTGCTCAAGCTTTTCCTCACTGCTATCTGCATTCTTTTGCATTCATTAAAAAACAAACAAACCTGTTTCCTGAGAGCAGGGAGGAAAATCACAGGGCTGGGTTGTTTGGGGTTGTTTTTTGTGGTGGTTTGTTTTTGTGTGGGTTTTTTTTTTTTTTTTCTCTTGCAAAAGGCACTTGAATATCGTAGAGAAAAGCAGCTCTGCAGGATGTGGACAGAGAGATTCGAGTGGCTGGTAATAGACAAATGTGATGGGAAAGCAGAACAAACAAGAAATCCACTATCTCCATCTCTCAGGGATAGAAGAAGGGAAAGAGGGATGAAAAGAGAAAAAAAGCATCTGTGCTGTTCTAGCAGCCAGATCTTAGAGAGGAACCAGCATACTCCCAGTCTGGCCCAGAGATCTGCCTCGGATGGGCTGAGTGGATGTCAGCCAGAAAGGCTGGGGAAAACAGTCCCCTTGTTTTGTAGCAACAGTTAGATCTCTGAGAGAGAGCTGAAAGAAATAAGAGTATAGAAACGCACAGCAAACAGCAAAAGCCGCCTCCAGACAATGACAAGGGTACAAAGATAGCACTGGAGGCTGCGGCACTCCTTGGCGTGGGGCTGGCCAGTGGCGGGAAGTGCCTCACATCCTCTTCTCTGCATTGTTCTCCCAACTCCTCCGGTGGCTGGGAAAGTTTCTTGCAGCAATTTACCCTATCCTCACCCTGCAGCTGGCCAGCCTGCCTCTATTGATTCACTTCCCCAGGCATTTCTCTTACTGTCATGCTCTTGTGGCATAAAAGCAGCCACTGGGCTAAGCAGGGGGGCGGCCACAGCCCTCTCACCGTAGGAGGAAACTTTTCCTGCATACCAAAGTTTTTTAACCACAGCTAATAGTAATGATGAGAGTGGGGGTAAATGAACACTCAAGCAAGGTACAGGTGGATTGAGGAGGCATTACTGCTGCTTCATGTGAGAGGAGACACCTTTCAGTACCCAGCACCGCTCCATTATGTGCAAGGCTGTTTTCCCTCCCTCCCAGCACAAAATAAAAATCATCAAACAAAGAGCCCTGGTTGTAGATGTATAATTGGATCAAATTGTTGTTAATGACCTTGTTTGGTCTATTGTGCCTTTGTTCTCCACTCCATCTTGCACCAGACCAGGTAGTATGTTTATACTGCAGGCAGGGTGATCTGACTAAGAGCCATCCTGGTTTTTTTCTTCTCTTCATGAAAAGAGCTGATCCTTGGGAGAGGGCTGACATCCTGCAGGGCAAATCTGGGTCTCGCTGCCAGAGAGCTATGGATGATTGCTAACGTGTCATGTCAAGATAAGTGCAGGCTATGGTGTAGTGAACTGGAGGCTCTGAGAGAATGGTGTGCAAGCACAAGAGCTTTAACACCAAGGTTACAATTAAACCTCACCTGGGGCTGGCTGTTTAAGTAAAGCAAGTCTTGTTTAACTGCAGGAAAGAACATCATGTAATAGAAATCTAATTACGTTGAACAGTACCCGATGTAAAGGTTATAGTTTATGGATTAACAGCAAGAACTGACACTGTGAACTGTGAACTCATCTGGAACTGGCTGAAGGGGAAAAGGACATGCTGGTAGTTAATTATTTTGGGCACCAATGGGATGCTGTCATGGAAAGACAAGCACAATCCCAGGATGCACTGGGAAGTGTGTCCAGTAGAGGAGGCAAAAAACAGAGATGCTGACGTGCACAGATAGGTACTGGGAGGACCTCTCTCCCTTCATCAGCATGTATGGGAGAGAGCTACCAAAAGAAAATAACATTTCTCTGTATGACGCAAGAGAAACTGTTTTTGCTCATGGCTATAAAACAAAAGGTTTCTCTCTGATAGAGCAGTGATGCTCTGGACCAGCCTAACAGTCAGAGCACTGGGTACAAGATCCACAGCAAGCTCTGTGACAGGCAGATTGGCAGAGAGAGGCAGTGTCTGCCATGGGAGAAACCAGGATTCAGAGGCCATTCATCCTCATGCCCTGAACCTAAGGAAAAAATAGAAGCTGAATGGAAATTTGTGTAGCTGTTTGAACTGGTAGGGAGAAAAAAAAGTCCTGCTAATGTGCCACTGCAACTCTACTAGCGTTGGAAGTAGCCAGCCTTTGATCCCAGGCCTTTAATACACTCAGTAAAAAGCATGATGGCTGCAAATCCTTTGTTGTGTTATTGCCTACTTGGCTTAAAGTTGCATGGCACTGTCAAGGACATCTCCTGATGGCAACAAAGAATGGAAATGAAGAATGAAAGAAAATTAAAGATTTCAAGGCAAAGATCACCATGTGCTGTGAAGGGCAGGCGGGTGGGAGACACTGGAGCCGGGTGCAGGGACACTGTGGAGGTGACCTTGCATGGCATGTTTAAAAATAGCTGATGCCACCATACTTCCCACTTCACAGGCTTTCTGCTCCCATCTCTGTCACAACTTGACACATCCCCTACATCACTAAATACATTGTAAGTAATTTAAAAACACAACCAATTACTTCAGGGAGATGTTCAAGTACCTAAGTCTTCAACAACTACAGGACACTTACAGTGCTATGGGTATTGTAATGCAAGAGCAGAAGGTCTCCTGGTGGGTGCCTGTGCCAGAGGAGCCTGCAGCCCCAGCACCGGTGGCACAGGGAGGTCACCCATCAGCAATCCCCACAATCAACCTCTTGTGTCAGACGTGTGAGAAAGCTCTCCCTTTCCTGTCACACGCTGCCGGAGAGCTCTGGCAGCTGCAGGCCCCCTCCAACACTCTGGCAGGCCTGAATAGACAGAGCCGCCCCAGAAACACCCAGATGTGTGCTGGGTTACTTGGGATTTACTGGCACACCATGTGCAAGATCAGCATCAGGCCAGGATGGTGCTGTTTAGTTAATTTGCTTTTTGTGATCTAATTTCCTTACTTTAACTTTTTTTTTTTTCATCCCAGTATCTTGGAAAAAAAAAAAAAAAGAAAATATCCAAGATGCCAACATCTTCAGCTATTTTAAAGGATCTGTGTTTGGTATTCGCTCCCTGACCTGTATTCCTTGCTGTAAAACCTCCCCATTACTGTGATTTAATGCACATGCCAAAACGAGCTGCCAATTACAGTGGTGTTAGTGCAAGGTGGCTCTAAAGACACTGCCCTATGAGCAGAATCTGTCCCTCCATAGCAAAGAGGTTGCTGTGCAAACTCAGAGATGAGCAATAGCTGCCCAACTTATGATATCTCAGCCATTTCATCCATCTTGCTCCCTCACTCCGGAGCAGGAGCAGACTTCTGCAAGCCACAAGCCTCTGCAGCATGGTCCACACACATGCCAGTTGTTGGGATGCTGCTCCTTTGGCTTTTACAACAGACCACAGACTGGAGAAATCTCTGGGCTGTGAGCAGTGTGGACCCCTCCGCTAGTGACAGCTCATGAAGGACCCAATTATTTCCCCTTCTATCGAGAGGCTCTAGATAAGCTATGGAAGGTGTCTTCAGGCAAGCCATAGAGCACGGCTTTTTGACCCAAGATACACTGCATCCATCTAGTGCACTGGTCCTCTGATTTAGACCCAGCCTCAAGTGTTGAGGGATTTTCCCAAGATGTGAAATTTTTATGGCTCTGCCACATTTTGTGACAAGCCTCCAGCTTGTCTAAGATCTCCCTGTCAAGTTCCATTTTTCAGGCTCTTTGTGCGAAATGATACTTAATGGAGGAGCCTCTCCAGTGTAAGGAGTAAAGAATACACACATACAATCCATAGAGACACTTTAGAGACTCTTTAAACATTCAGGCTTTTTGCATAATTGATGACTTTCTATAATAGATATGGATGATAAATAGCTTTAAATAAAATGAAAATTTATCGTTTATCAGCATTACATTAAACCGTAAAATATGGGGAGAATATTGCCATCTTCTCAAACAAAACTGGTGGAAGTGAAAATAATTCAGGGGTTGCATCATTGCATCCATCAGGGTTTTTAATGAGGTTGCCAACAGCCAAGAAACTGCACTAGAACCTGTGAGTCAGAGAAATAATTTATATGTCACTGTGTAGCCACTGTAAGTCATCAAGCACCTCTTCTGTGGCTCCAAAGGGCCAAAAGTAAGCCTGTTCTCCAGGGCAGGTCATACCATCTTCTCTAAGGTAAACAGCTATGGATAACCAAAACTCCCAAGTTCCCACTGTGCTCCATAGAAGAGGTGGGCACTTCCAGCAAGAGATTTTTCCCACTGAACATATATATAGATATAGATATAGATATATAAATATATGTATGTACATATATGTATATATATACACACCTATAAAAGTGTGTGTGAGGTGCCTGTTGCTTCTTAGGCCCTGTGAGAAGAGGAAGGATCATTAGTTTGGATCATTGTGTGACTTTCACACTTCTACAGTCAGCTGAGATGAATCCCACCTCTGAGAAAGACAGAGCTTTGTCAAGGGACTTTTAGTCACTCCAAATTCATTCAAAGTGGGGAGGTCCCGTGTCAAGAAAAGTAAACAAAATTTCTTAGTTCTGATGGCAATGGTTGTCCCGAGGCACTTCAACATCTCAGCTGCAGACTGCTGAGGAACATCCTGTGTCCCAAAGTTTCACGTTCTGTATGATTTTTTAAAAATAATTGACAGTGGCTCAGCAGGTCAGCTAACTCTCCGAGGGTGCACCCTACCGCAGCCTGCTTGAGCAGATAGGTTTGATTTTTTCAAGTATTCCCATATCATCTCTTTGCTGATATTTTTGTTTACAAGGTCACTGAAAAGGCAGACCAACCAATCAAACATAACAAACCTGCCTTCAAAAACAAGTTAGGAACCATTTAAAAAAAAAATAAATTTTTTTTTACTACTTACCCGCAGCTTTTTTAAACCCATGGATGCAAGGGTTTCACATCACTTGAAATATGAGCTGTGCTTGAGAGAAGGGTAGGTAGTAAGTGCTTTCTCTCAACACAGGCCAGCCAGACTGCAAATGGCAACCCAGAGAGCCGTTTCTGCAGGGTGACCCAGCCCTGTGCCAAGGGAGTAAGGTTAAGGCTCCTGAACACACCCGCAGCTGTGTACGCCATTAAGACCTCTCCACCTCTTCTGTTTTGAGAAGAGTTGCCAGCCCCTTTCTCACCACTTAGAGCCTGGGTCCTTTACCACAGACAGTAGAGATTTTACTGCCCAGCCCTAGTGTGAGACTGGAATAAAAGCTATTTATACCTGGAGGTAGCTGGGGTTACCATCAATGCAAATGTCTTAAATGGAAAGCAAAGCATCCCACACAAACATGCTCTTTTTTTTTTAAACTGAATTTGCAAAGCCTGTCCCTGACCTCGCAGGACTGCTTCTCTGGCTCCTCCCAGCCAGGCAGCCCCTGCGGCATCCTGCTGACTCCGCTTTGGCGGGAGTTCATGCCAGCAGGTCCTCCGGCAGGACCAGGGCCGAGAGAACAAAACAGCCAGCCCAGCAGGCCTGGCTCCGAGCACCAGCCCTGAACTCTTGTGCAATCTTCCTTGAAACGAATTCAAGTTGGCCAGGAGCAGAGCATTTGCGCATGGCCTGAGAGCTGGATTGAGTACCATAAACAAAAGGAAACAAAAAGAGAGGAAGAGCTCTGGGTCCCAGGGTGAGGAGGAATGCAGGCATCTGACTCAGGCCAAGCTGTGCTGAGCTGCCTGAAGGCAGAGGGGACACAACGTACGAGGGGACGAAACAAGCCAGTGGGGAACTAGGTGCTGGGACTCGCCCCTGCTGCGGTTGGAAGCACAGGGTGGAGGGGCTCATGACCCTATTGGCTCCATTTCAAGGAGCTATAAGTACAAGGACACAAAAGAAGGGAAACAATGTGACAGCACAAAAAGGGGCTTGGAATATGAACCACAGAAATTTATTCCTCTGGGGTCAATTCACGGTGATGGGTAAGGAGCAGAGACAGACCTGCACCTCCAAATATGCATGAGAATCAGCTGCAGTAACTTCCATGAAGGACAAGGGGTGCTCACACCATTTTTTGGGAATGTGATGGAGGAAAGGAGACTGCTTTACATGAGGGACCCTCAGGGGTGTAACTTGGGTCAATCCAGCATTTTTGACTACACAGGAAGTTTTTGCTCCATCCAGTTGAGACACCCAGCTGGGTATGAGGCATCCTGTATCTGCACTGGTGATGCTCCTTGGAGGGGCAGGACATCCTGCTCAAACTGACCTGGCCCTTTGCCCTTTTGGAGTTGCACTCAGAAGTTCCTCCACCCAAATCTCTTGCCTGCTCCTATGCAGGGAGCATGGCCAGGGGAAAGGCTCTGTGTAGCCAGGGTGTTTGTATGCCTCAGCAATCCTACTTGGCCAGAACAACCCCTTTGGGCCATTAGTAGTTGGTGTTAAATAGAGCATCCCTCCAGCAGCGCTTTTCTGTGCCAGCTGCTGAGGTCACGCTCACTGGCCCAGGGCTGGAGAAGCACATAGCTGTCAGGGAGCCACTGCTGTCACAGCCCACAGGGCCTCAGTCCCACACCAGGGAGGTTTTCTCCACCCAGTGATACTTTGCCCATGTATGGCAGAACCAGGCCAATAAGGGGGCAGATGGCAGCAGAGAGGAGGAAAGTAGTAAATTATTAAAGGATTAAGACTGATCTATGGAGAAAGTGAAAAGAGCTGAAGACATCTAGTTTGCCTGGAGGAGGCAGGAACCCACAAGCTGGCGCATTGGGAAGCAAGCCTAGAGACAAACTGCTGAAGCCAAATGCAAGGCAAGATGCGTTTCCTAACAGCAAAGTGCATTAGGCAGTGACGGAGTTTCCCAAAGGAAGCCCCATCACTTGAATCAGTGGAAACAAGGCTGGACAAAATACTGGATCATGTCCAGGAGGGGATAACTCTTCATCAGGAAGGAGAGAACAGTGAATAAGATGAATACTTGAGCCTTTTTCATCTCCATGAATCCATGTATCTAATGCACTCCCTGCTTTTTCAATGTCTGAAAAAGATGTAAGTGCCTTTCCTGTTCCATCAGGACATCTCAGCATGGAGCCAGGGTGGGGAGAGGCCCAGGTGGAAGCACACTTCCATAGCCTTTGCTGCGCAGGAGCAGAGGAGGTGCCTGCCTCTTACAGAGGAGCAGCCCTGCAAAGCATGCGGGGAATCCGAGCAGCACCTGGTTTCTCTGCCCTTCTGCACTGCAGCAAACCCCTTGCCCATAGCCAGGGCTCTGCTCTTGCAGAGCTTTGTCTTACACTGTGAAGCTCAGGGCATGGCTGATGCTTGCCTTGCTCCTTCAGAGGAGGGAGCCAGACATCAGCCCAGCCTTGTCAGCTGGAGTGAGCAGGCAAGGGTTGCCACTACCGGGGGATTCAGCTGTCAGAGTTGAGGTACACCAGTTTTGTTTCTTGGTGTCTTCTTATTCCCATAAAATCTCTGCCTCTGGAAATCTGTGCTTCCCTGGGGAAGCCCCACTCCAGCCTTGCTACCTCCCCAGGCACACTCACGCACCCACTTGTCAGGGAGAGCAGTTCCCATCTTGGGAAAACCACTCACAGCATCATGGCCTCCCTCCTGACAGCTGATTCTGTAATTATTTGGTTGCTGTTAATTGCTTATTAATTCCTGAGTTATGTTATTAACAGGTGGACCAGGGTGGCATGGCTGCTGCCAGGCACAGCATCTGGTAAAATCACATATCTCTTCATGGGGAAAAAGGCACTATCGAGTGTTTTAGGCCATTGACTAGTTAACCATTAATGACTGGTAAAATCCCAGGTCCCTGAACAACAAGGCGAGTCCTCTTGGCGCTGTTAGAAAATCCTATTTCTAGTGGGTTATGAAACAGAGGTTTTGATGTGCTGCCAGGTTTGATGTGGAGCTCTGGGAGCTGAACACTTGCTGCACTGTCAGCTGCCGGCCGAGAGCCGCTTACATAAAGCTTTCCTAGCAACCCTGCTTTGCTGTCTACGTTTGTCTGTCCATCTGTCTGCCTGTCCACCTCTGTGGTGGAAAAACTGAGCGATCCAATGAGGAACTGGACTGGCCAGCTCTTCCCATGCTGACTAACATCCAGTGGTCTGCGGCCAGCCTTGGGTTAGGGAGCTTTTCCATCACTGAGCAACCCTTCCTGCAAAGCCCACCATCCCCTCTGGGCCCCTTCCCTGGGTCTGCATCAACAGGAGGAAGTGAGCATCACATCCTGTGGCCTGCGCCAAGGAAAACAGGAGTGCTGCCGGGAGGGAAGGAGGCACGGGGAGCAGGGAGGCAACCCTGCTGCCCCAGCTGGCCCCAACCTCCCTGCCAAGCACTGTCCCCCTTCTGGTGGGAGGTGATGCTGGCACCCCTCTGGGCTCTCTTGGGAACAGGACACGACTCTGTTATTTGGTTGGCAAAGAGACCAGGTGGAAAGAGGAAAATGCCCAGAGTAGAAGATGTTCAGAAGGCAAAACCAGGTCTGGGCTTTGAGGGGAAAGGCAGAAAATTCAATGGTTTCTCCTGTACATTTTTCTCCCCGCTCTCCATGGCTAGAAGCAACAAAAAACACTTCTAAGCAAAGTCCTTCCTTAACAGAAGGGTCTTCCCTCCTGCACTACGCAGCCTGGTGAGCGTCCACACATCCCTGGCCCCCAGGCTGGGTGGTCCTAGCCCTGCCATTTTGGAGGGCCAACAGGGACTACATCCTGCTCCAGGGCCCTTTAAATTGGCACCCAAGCCAAGACAATTTCTCTGTGGAGTTTCATAAGGAAGCACATGACGAGGGCAGTTGGAAACCACAGCTCTGTGAGCACTGATTACAGCCTACTGAGGAAAAGGAGATTTTTATCTTGCAGGAATTCAATTATGAGATGAAAAAAAAAAAAAAAGCAGTGCATCTGGCTTGGTTAGCCTGAGCTTTCTGCACTTTGGGGGCTTTAATTTAACAAGAAAGGTGTGCAAGCGTTACCTAAACCACTGTGCTTGCTGGTGTGTGCGCAGTGGTGTTTTTTTTACAGGAAAAAAAAAATCCACCCCCAAAGTCACCCTGCTGGCAGCTGAATGCAGCAGGGATGATGTCATTGGAACAGTTGGAGGAGAAAAGAGAAAAACAAGTCTGTGTGTGCTAATCCTGTTTGCTGCCCTAAAGGGAATGGAAAGCCGCCAAGACGAGGAGTTCTGGGAAACCATATAAGGGTGCCAAACAAGCGCCGCCGCCAACACGGGGAACTGACATCTTTGTTCTCCCTAGCTCGGCAGCCGGCCAAAGGCCTCATTTCGGCGCTGCAGCATGATTACACTGGACATCTGCCAGCTGAGTGCTGAGCCCCTTTTCTTCTCCGTAAGCTTTTTGCCAAACATGTAACAGTTGCCATGGCAGTCACAAGTAAAGTAAAAAAAAAAAAAAAGAAAAGAAGAAAAACCGTGCATATATAGATAGAGAGAGAGATAAAAAACCAACAAGAAAGCAGAGGCACGTCTTGCTCCAGATGCGCCACATGTGTGGATATAAAAAGCAAGCAAACCTATTAATCAAAATTTCGGGGACGGAGGGAGGGTGAACGGCACAGGCTGAAAGGTGACGTGAGGATAAAACAATAAGTGCACACAGGCACACGCACACCGCAGTGGCTGGGCAGCTGGTGGTGGGCCGACCCAGTGGTCTCCCCTGCCTGCATATGAGAGTGCAGGCAAGCAGGGTTTAAAATAGAACAACATGGTGGCACTTTCACTATTGCTTGCCTGCCTGCCTTTTTTTTTTCTCTCCTTCTCATGTTTAAAAAAAAATAGAAGAAGTTGTTCTGACGATGCAAAGGGGGTTATTTATAAGCTCTGCGTAGCAGAGGGAAGCAGACAACCCAAATCTGGTTGTGTCTCAAGGCAGAAAATCACATTTCAGCCCATGATCCCAGCCAAATGCTAATATTTCAAGTTGTGCCCTAAATAGTTAACAACCAACCACCCAGTAGTCCCATGTTTATAGTGAGCATTTCATAAAACTAGGCAAGTGCTGCCAGACCTTGATGGGCAGATCTACGCACATAATAGAAGAGGTGTGGTCCACGCTCACTTTCTTTTTCCACCCAGGGAGGCACAGGCTAGTTTCGTTTTACAAAGCAGCTATGTACAACAAAGTTTGCTGCGCAGTGAGCTGGAGTTCATCTGACTATTTATAATCAGGTTTCTTCTCCTCACGTCCACCCTACAGGCAATGGGACAGCAGCTGGGCAATGGTGGCCGTGTTCGCAGCCAGCCCGGCAGCCGATACAGTCTCAGTGTGTTTGCAGGCAAGGTTGAAGTGAAAGGGCAGATAAGGCTGCCTGGGATGGGAAGAAGCAACATCCAGCTTCTTCCTGGGGTGCTGTCCTCTTCAAACCCCCCAGGCAGGCTTCCTTGCCTTCCTCAAGGACTGGAGAAATTTACAGAATGCCGGGCATAATCACACCCAGAGGCCATGCCCAAGATATGGGAACTGCGGGAGCAAACCTGGTCCAAGCAGTAGTGAGCATCTGCAGTCACTCAAGGGCCAGCCCACTTTGAGTAAGTGAGCACTGGGAAAGCAAACACCCCCCAAACAGCACAGTGAGCAAGTTGGATCTGGCCTCCAGGAGCCTGCAGCATCTCTTCTGTTGGCACCACTGCAGCATCATGGGCATGGAGAAGAGGCTGGCTGGAAAATAAAAGAAGGGAGCCACAGTCACAGGCAGTAGTGAAGGAGACTGAATTCTCACCCTGTGTCACTGCTGCCTTCCTGCATGGCCAAAAGTCACTTACCTACAGTTTGCTTCAGCTTCTATAAATTTGTAAAAAATATATGGTTTTCCTCACATATCTCAGAGATGTGCTTAGCATCCTAAATCATAAATGTCTGTAAAGTGCATTCTTTTCCTCAGATGGAAGGTCTTACTGATATGTGAAGTATTACTACAATGATTACTGCTAATAAACAAGGAAGGCATGGCAATTCTATTTCTTTCTAGGGCTTACAGAGGGCACAAGAATGCAGGGAGTGGAGAAGATGTTAATTTGTACCAAAGGTGACCCCCTTGCCAGCGCTAAGCTCAAAGGTAGCATCCATGAAACACAGAGAGAAGCACCCTAGCGTTCTGGTGGGTCACCAGTCCACTGGAGACCTCCCCAGGCGTCCTGGCTTCCTGGCAGCCTCCACGGGGCCAGTGGCAGGAACTCTCAGCCACTGACAAGTAGAGTCCTGCTCTCCATCACCATTCTGGACTCCGTCACGTTTAGTGTGTGGCCCAGAGGTGGAAACCTGTGTAGAAGGTGATTTTTGCCTTTCCTTAGATGTCTAACTCCTTCCTGGGGTGCACCTTTTCTAAAGTAAGGGTGAGCATTGAGACATCATACCTAGCAGTCTGAGTAAGTACCCCCCCAATTTTGCAGAGAAACTGAAACATAGCATTTGCTAAGCCAAGAAGAACTGTTTTCCTACACAGGGGAGGTAGAGAGGGAGGGAGGCACCAGCAACTAACTTGTGTGGGCTGGAGCCAGTGCCTACCCTTGCCCAGTGACCACCAAGGCCCCCTAGGCACCTGGCATTCCTCACCCAAAAAGTGATGAACCACTGGGCTCCCACTTGGGAATTTCCCAAGGTTGCACAGTAAGCAGCAAGAGAAGCCATCACTTGCTTCCTTAGTGCTCAGGTGGGCTGTGTGGGGCTTCCCACTGCATTTCAGCCCCTATTCAAGTCATAGCGCCCCACTGTGTGGTTGTTACTAACTGGAGGGTTGTAACCTACCTAAAACTTTGCCAGCAGATTTTCATATATTAGAGCATGGCTGTAAAATAAGAAATTTCAGGGAGGTATATTAGCATTACTTGGTTCTGGCCAAGTTAATAAAATACAGTCTGAGTTACTGCCAGACTGCTTAATTCATTTTTATTCAAAGTGGCTGGGCAATTTCCCTGATGTTGGCTCAGCGGGAAGCAGAGTCAGTTCTGGCTTTGTCCGCTCCTGCATGTCACCTTCCTGGCTGGCAACAGTGGCTGTGTCCCTGCACAGGGCTGGGAGAGCAGTGAGCTCTCCAGCAAGACAGCATGTGCTGGGGGCTGCAGGGCGACATCCATCTTGGCATGAACCAGGACGGAGCTTAGACTGGGAACACGTGCTTGCAGAGTCTTCTAGATCCATGTGATGTTACGAATGGCACCAAACATAGCATTCTCATGGCTTCCCTTCCTTCGTGTTGGTCCAGGATGGCCAGGGTAGCCATCAGTCCCATCAGCATTGAAAAGAATCAAACTGTCATCTTGTCCCCAGGAGCCAAACCTCAGCTGGTGAAGCTGGTCAGAGGCGTTCTGGAACCAGAGCATAGCAGCAGGGGTACTGCAGCCTCCCCCTGCTCCTCCCTACCCAGTGGAGAGGAGTGGAAGGGCAGAGCATCTTTCCTCAAGGGGTAAGCAACACCAGCTCCCTGCATGCTTTAAAGAAAACCTTCTGCATCTCTCCACCTCACATGTCAGCTCCAGGGGAAGTGACATTTGCAAAGGCATTGCTCCACCTCGTGCAAGCTCTACTCCTCCCTGGCATCCTCCAGCTGATTAGTTTCCCCCTTGTTTCCAACCCAAATTTAATTCCTTTACCCACGTGCACGGCAGAACTAATCACTGGCACGCATTACAGTGCCTGGCACTAAAAATCATAGAGCTGCATTCCTGCATGCACTATGAATCATCATGAGATTCCCAAGCTTTAATGGGAAGCATAATGTGCTGCTTTCTAGATGGATAAATGAAACTTTATGCAGTTCTCTTGCTTCAGAAACAAGCTTTGAATCATGCAGAGGGCAAGGTGCCAGGAGTGGCTCTGCTCTTATCCTGGCTTCAGCACTCAATTGTGTGGCCTCCAGAAAAACTATGAGGGGGTAAATCCAGGTCCTTCCTCCTCCCCATCCACAGTCCCAGGGTAGGGGAGACTTATGGGGGTACCACAGGGCTTCTTGCACAGGGGCACAGAGGAAGGACATGCTTCCTGTAAGCAATGATACCACACTCCCCAGCAAAAGATGACTTCTGCTTTCTCTGCCTTTCAACCTCCTGGGCTCCTGGCAGGGAAGGATGCTACTGATGCCAGAGGGTGCCACAGGGTGCTGAGCAGCAGGGCTGGGAGCCAAAAAGTGAACTCTGTGAGGCTGCACACCACATCTTCTGAGCTCAGAGGTGGAGATCCTCCTGCTGCATTGTTAAAAGGCCAGATTCCTACGTAAATAAAATGCATTAATATTTATTTTAAAAAGCTTGGAATCATGATTTAGTATTGAAGAAAGAGCTATTCTTACATGGTATTTGGAGAGCTTCTTCTAATACAATATTTTCTAACTTCAGACGTGGTAACCCAGTAAGCTCCATTACTGTGCTAATACTATATAAAAATGATCCTTTATTATAAATCATACTGCACACCAAAAGGATATAAATAGAGCCCCAGTGCGGCATTGGCATGCCTCATATTTCTCTTGGTTCACATTAAATGAGCCACTAAATTATAGTGTCCTTCTTTATAATATCATCCTCCAAAGCCAAGCATTTTGTGTGTTATGCAGGGCTGCTGTAACAAGAGAAATTAGCACAGCTGGTTTAATTCAGCCAGTCTGCCATGCAGGTTATAGGAAGAGCATTAAAATGAGCAGAATGAGAAATTTCATTGTCCTTTTAAAAAACCCACCACTTGGAACATGTAGCTTGTGTGGGTCTTTGCTAAGGCCTGACACAGAACCTCCCTAGAGGGGTTTAGCAGCTCTGGAGGGGTTTAGCTGGCAGCAGAGAGGGGAGGGCAGAGAAGAGGAAATCCCACCCTGTCCTCTGCTGCCGCTCCAAGGGTGTATGGTCCTTGGACACCCTCTGGGGAGCCTGACGAAACTTGGTGGTTTCCCAGGGAGACGTACTAGCAGGGCAGAGGGGGAGATGCTGCAGGGGCTTCAGATTGAGATCCTGGTTGAGGTCTGCTGCTGGTTCCTCTGCTAACAGCACTGGAGTTATTGCTGATTTGGGTGAATCCAGGTGCAGGCTGAGTGATGCTGGCAATTATTTAGCTTTCCCAGTTCTCACCTGCAGAAACGGGGAGGTTTTTTGCCCACAGAATTGGTGCCTGCCTGTTTGTAAAGCAGCCCAAGCTTCTGCCTGACAGCCGGTGCTACAGAAATCTGGGGGGTTATTGTTTGTGTTGCAAAATAGAAATATAGTGTTCAGACTGGGAGGGGATCCAGCTTGACTGTCATCTCTAATGATGGTATCTGACCGCACCAAAGAAGAAAACCCTCCTACAGTCCTAGGAGCTGCATATGCCTTCAGGGACACATAAAGTAATTCAGGTCAAAAATGTAGGTTGTTTTATTTAGCAGACAAAGAGGTGGGGAAAGGAAAGAAGGAGAAGAAAAGAGGAAACAGGCTGTTGAAAAAACAGTCTCCATGAAGAGCTTTTCAGGATTTCCCCCCAAAATTTAAAGTGAAATGGAGATGTCTAAGTTTCAACATTTCCTTGCTGGCCTTGCTAGGTCCCAGCTCCCAGTGGCAGGGATCCAAGTCAATTCCCTGCAGGGCAGAGATCAGGATTAGCACACAGAATTCATGGGTGGATGTAAGGAGGCAAAGTCCTAGCAAAACGAGATTACCAAACCCTCTCAGGGGCATCAGCTGGGCCAGGGGAATCCAGGCAACCCAGAGTTGGTATAAGTGGTTGGTGAGGAGTGAACCCAAGACAAAGTCACCCAAGTGTTTCATTACCTGCAGAGCTGGAATGCCTCAAGGAAATTTTCAAGACAAATTGTCTACGGCAAGGAAATGTGTCCCCTCACGCATGTTGGGAGGCTGCTGACTCTGTGGCCTGTGAGGATGCCTAGCAAAGTAAACTGTGCCATGAATAATCAATGAAAACTAAAGGTTTCTATTACCTGCAGTGCTCCATGACTATATGAGAATATAGAAATGGCACACAGCCTTCTGAAAGTGAAATAAAACCTCTGCGTGCAGTCCTTGGCATCGTATCCCCTCAGCAAAAATCCCAAAGCAAATTAGGGTTATGCAAGCTGTGAAATACCCAGCCTCAGTGCTGAATTAAGGAAGCTGCCAGGACCACATCTTGTTGCTTCCAAAAGTATCTGTCTCCTCTTGGCAGGGCGGGTTATAAATCCCCCAAAGTTTAGTGTACAAACCCCATCAGTGGGGAGGTAAAAGGAGCACACCCCAGCTGCGAAGCTCCATCCATTCCTCCCACCTCTTCCAAAAAGAGGGAGCTGCCTGGTGGGGAGCAGCACCAGCTGCTCACCGTCAGCGATGCTCAAGCACCCTCACTTGTGCATCGCTGGCTGGTGGCTCCTTAGCAGATGCACAGACATATGCATGCACATTGGCCAGGATATCACTGCTGTAAGTACAGTGCCATCTTAAGGAGTCCTTGCAGGGCAGGGAAAGAAAAGATGAGATTGATACTGAAATCTTCATCCCCTTCCATCTCTGTCCTCCTCAGCCCCTGAAGAAAGGCTCTCATAGAGAGTCATTAATTTCAAGACCTTGGGTTTAAAATTGGTCTTGCACAGTAGCGATGAAGGCAGGCACACGTGAAGTAACAGTAGGCTCAGTCTGAAATCTGATGTCTTTAGCTATTCCCATGGCATAACAGGGTATGACCTGCACAGCCTAGATCACAGTCCCCATTCCCTCAAAGCCTTGAGTGTTTTGGTTGACCCGTGACAGTGACAAAGGAGCACACGGGAAAACCCAGTGGTGTTTGGATCTTGTAATTCAATACAGGACAATTTCTGTAATTTAAGAAACATTTAATAAAAAAAAAAAAAAAGAGATAATGACGTATCATTTATCACAAGGAGACAGTGATATGCTGCAATATCCCTGGGCAAAGGTTACATTAAAGGATGGTGTTGTCATTGTTAAACCGGTGAGCTAGCATCTCTTACAAGCCCAATTTTTGTCTTTCCCCCTTAAAAATCTACATGCAAAAGCAGAAAGTCAGCTACCACATTGATAAAGGAGGTCTGGTCCCAAGGTGGAGTTTTTGGTCAGATTTAAAGTAAATCAAATATAACACCTTAAAAATAGCAGTCTTTGGCAAAGCCCGGAAGCCTCAGTGATTTCTTTTCTACTTTGCAACCAGAAAGACAACGAGGGTAGAGAGGAGGAGCAGAGAGAGAGAGATTAAAACAGCTTTAATTTTAGGACTTGTCTCATCAAGAGATAGTATGTGACACCAAAAATGAGTCCAATTAAAAATGTTTATAGCTTAAAGTTGCTTAATTAACACCTTCAGAAGTTTTGCGATGTTTCCCTACTAAGTTCCCCTCTCCTGATGTACATACATGCAGTGGCAGCTGGTCCTGGAGCAGTGAGGGTCAGGGCTGCTCCAACCACATCTTAGCCCTGGATTTTAGTCCCTTGGGGGCATATCAACCTCCTAGCAAAGCCTTGGTGATGAAGGGACTTCAGAGGCTTCCAGAGGTGCTGGAGGATGCCCCTTCCAGTGCCTCTGATGTTGCAAGCAAAGTGAGATGCGAGATCCAAGCTACTCCATCACCCTGAGTAAAGGAACTTTCCCTGCAAGAGCATGTGCTCCCCTCCTGGCATCCCATGATGGTGCTGCCTTTCTCCTTTGAGCTGTGTTTTCCACCAGTGCCCTGGCATTGTTGGTAGGCACAAGCCTTTGTGCCCTGCATGCAGCACCTGTGCCACACCGCCCCATCAGCAGAAGAAACCTTCTCCCTGTACTCACACCTCTTGTACAGCCTGGAGAAGACAGTTAATGAGAGATGCCTCATGAGGACTGCACCTTCTACTTCCTGCTAAGAAACTCAACCCCAAAAGGGTACCCTCCCAGAACGACTAACTGTACCAGTGCCAGAGATGTTCCCACAGACACAGACTCAGGATGGTCAGGGTAACAAACCTGCCCAGCTTCTGTGTTTTGGTTGCCATGGGAATGTGCTCGTCCCTGTCAGAGTCCTTTGGGAAGCACAGAGGTTCAGGAAAACAACATGGAGAAATGAAGGGACATGGCACGCTGCAACAGTCACAAGGTGGGGAGCCTGACTAAGCAAGAAGGTGAAGTAGATTTCTTTTGGCTCTGTCCCTCTAGGAGCTACAGCCAGCCAGCCACATCACAGGTTTTGGTAGCAGGTTATCCTGGGTCCTGAAAAGTGGTGGCTGCTTAGCTGGTGCGGGGCATAAACACCATCATGGGGACCTTGCACAGAAGAGTGATTGCAAACAACAACCCATTTTTAAATATTTTTTGGATTTTTTTCTCAAGTCTTTTACGGATGGAGGAGGAATCAGGAATATAAATAAGGGAATTTCACAGCATACATGAGATTTCCTCTGACCCGGAAGAATAATGTAAAGAGGTAGCTGAATTTCATAGAACTGTAGAATGGTTTTGGTTGGAAGGGACCTTAAAGATCAGCTACTTCCATGGGCAGGGACACTTTTCATTTGACCAAGTTGCTCAAAGCCTTGTGCAACCTGGCCTTGAGCACTCTTCCAGCCAGGAATGGAGCATCCATGGCTTCTCTGGGTAGCCTGTTCCAGTACCTCACCACTCTCACAGTAAAAAATTTCTTCCTAGTATCCAAACCAAACCTTCCCTTTTTCAGTTTAAAATAGTTATAGTTATACAAAATGTTCCATCACCACATGCCCTTGTAAAAAGTCCCTCTCCAGCTCTCCTGTGGGCTCCCTTCAGGTACTGGAAGGCCGCTATAAGGTCTCCTCAGAGCTTTCAAGGAGTCCTGACTCTTCTTCCCCCATAATCCCATTCCCTTTTGTGGAGTTCACACAGAATATCTTTTTTATTCATATCAATTTGCCAACAACATAAAATTTGAAGATCTACTGTCAGAATTAACATCTCACCTTGCTGACTGAACATGCACCTAAAATGGGATGGAGAGTATGTAAAAGATGTCCATGCTGGATCAAACAGAAGGCCTCACATATTAATCTCTTTCTAACAGCTTTTGGCCCTGTATATGCATTGTGTCATGTATATAGGCTTGTGTTCTGAGGTGCTAAAAATAATAAGTAATAATTTACTAATTCATTTTAAATTTCTTTTTATAGGCTATACCTACACAAGATACAGTGTCAGGCTATTAGACATCAAAGGCTCCATGGTGCAGGCAACCTCAAAGGAGAAGTCAACATGATGTTTCCAGGAGCTCATTTCACTATAATGACAACAATCCTGAGTTTACATAGTGCCTTTGATCCAGACTGCCAAAGCACTTTGTTCTCTGATTGAGAAATGACATACAGATAGGATTCAATTTGACCATCATTGGTGAGGATTGGGAGGGCCAGTCTCCCATGATATTCAGCAACTCAAACAAGTTATCCACATAAAATCAAAGAGAAATTTCAAGTTTGGAGAAGGAAATGTATGATCGTCTTGGAGAGGATTTTGCTAAAATAAGTGGAGTTAATAGTCCTAATAATGGGAAGTTCATGGCTTACCTTGGAAATTATATCTGTGGCAATATTGACTGGTGAAGGGTTATGCTGGTTGAGAGTGAAGGATTATGCTGGCTTCTGACAACCAATCTCAGGACTGTTCTGTAATCTCACTGCTTTATATTTCCCCTACATTATTATTCAGACATTAGTGTAAAAGTAGCACAGCCTTGGTTCAGGGCAAGGATATTAAGCAGGAAAACTTGAGAGATCAGAACAAGTTGGTTCTCAACAGAAAGCCAACCTCACATCCTCAGTAAATCACACGACAGAGGCTAACGCTCTGGCCTTCCTGATGATCACATTGCAACCAAGACGGTTCCCTTGACAGGTCCTTCTGAATATAATTTACCTCAATCACTTGGGAAACAAGAGACATTAGGATATTTTGACTGACACAGTCACACAGGGTAAAAGCTGTATCTGCCTTAGCAGGTAGCAGTGCACAAGAGCAGTGCTGATGTGCTATCAATCTGTTTTTCCTGTGACTGAGCAGCCATGTGTTGGATCACCTCAAGTGGATACCTACATCTCCTCTCCTGGCACAGTGTCACCTGAGAGGAGCCCAGCTTGCATGCTGTGATCCTCCATGATGTTTGTGAATCATCAAACCACAGTTATGTGGCAAAATCAGGAGATCTGTTTCTTTCATCCAAACTAAAATGCTAGTGAGAGGCACCTTATGCACCCAGGTCCTGCCTCCCTGGCTCCAGCTTCACTTGTCCCCCTCCTACGGCCAGGTTCCTACATGGATGGACTACCCTTCTCTGGCTGCGAGGTTGAAGTCTTCACAGACAACAAGGGAGCATAGTAACAGTATCTGCAATTTGAAGAGGAGAACAAACACCCTAAGGCAGACTCATTGTGGTAAAGTGAAACAAGTGAAGCAAAGCCTACCTCAACTGTGCACTACTGTGGATGTGGACTCTGGCTCTGCATCAGTGCAAACTCCTAGACCAGTCGCATCAGCAAGAGCTGTCTTTGTGACAGTGGAGCTTTCCTGAAGCATTTGGCCTTCAGGGTCTGCAAATGCCATATACTTTGGGTTTAAACCAATCAAGATGCATTGAAAAAAGCTTTTTGCTGCAAGATTCGCGATATTACCAGTCTGCAGGCTGAACAATAGCTTCCATTTTGCTGCAAACTGATGTTCTTTTCTGTAAGTGGTTAACTTCAAGATGATGCAAATACTATTGTCAGGCCCTTTGGCTCTTCCTGCTGACAATCTTAGCATTCAGCTAAAATCCCTCTCCCACAAACCCACACTGCCTCTCAGAGCCAAGAGTGCTTGTTGTCCCCTTCCCAGCTGCCAAAACCCTCCAGCTGCCTTCTAATTACCCCCGTGCTTCTGCATATCCAATACACAGTTCTGCAGCACACTAAAAATTTAAGGACAACATAAAATAAAGAAATACCAAATTAAGGAGCACAAGGGGTGCTGGAGCAACCACGTTGTTAATTTTCCTGTTTAATTCAGTGATAACAGCTGTTTCTGATCCAAAACTTCTGTACAATAAAGTGCCACACTTGAGCAGGGATTTCAGGGATTCATTGCTTAAGGTCAGAAGAGACCCTTATGATCATCAAGTGTAACCTATTGCATAAGAGATCCAGGGTACTTCCCCCCGTCATTTCTGATGCTTGCCTGCAACTTCATTTTGAGTTGCAAATGCATCTGTTAGAAAGTCACCTAGTCTTGGCTTAAAGACTGAAAGGTCCAGAGAGTCTACCAGGATGTTAAAAAAGACTTTTCTTTAGTTAGTTACCTGCATATAACACATAGACCCTTTTTTTCTCCTCTGCATCTGGTTTGCACATTTTTCTTAAATGGAAGCCCCCAGTCAGAAATCTCTTTCCTACTGCAGCACTGTTATCAAGTTGCCTTATAATTTCTAAATTATGTGAAGTAGATCAGTCCCCTCACACTTTCCCATCAGAGGGGGTGCTTTGTGACCCTTGTACATTCTTGCATATTCCCTTTAAATGCTTTTATTTAGTTAAGCTCACCTTGAAGTGTAAGGGTCTTTGCATGGAGCCTTGTTCTCCCTCAAAAGTCATCAGAGTAGTCTGTCAGTGTCCTTGGTACTTGTCTGCTCTTGGCAATGGTGCTCTTGTACCAAACAGGAAAAGAAATGCCCATGCCATTCAAAGGTATGGCCATCTTCTAATTATTTTGCCACAGCTCTTCTGGTGGGTTGAGCAGGGTGACTGGGTGAATGGGGACAGCCACTATGCTGGCAGGAGATGCAGGAAGGCAGTTTGCATGAGTGGGTCACAGCTCCTGCTTGCCTTAGCTTTTAACAATAGACAGCGTGAGCCTTGTGCTCCTTCCTGGCCTCCTCCCTGCCAGCATGCATGGCCACCTGCCTGCCTGAAATGTGCTGGCTTTTGCCAGTTGCTCAAAATATTTCCCTTTCCACATGAGTGTACAAGAGCAACCTGAATGCATGCAGCTCCCAGTATGTCTAGCAACACCACAGGAACAGGCTCTCTGCACATATGATTTTTTTTGAGCACATCTGATCCTAGTGCCGTGCACACAGTGGAGTGGGTGAAGAAATGTGCAAAGATGATAATTAACTGCAGAACAAAAAGCCAAAGCAATGGCTGAAGGGATGGCTCTAGGGGCTGGATGTTACATTGGCCAGGCGTCTGAGAGACGTTTCCATTTGCTGGACCTGTTCACCCATCCCTTCTTGTAATGCCGTCTGGTTTCCAGGAGCATTTTATCAAACCTGAAAATGCAGAATGAGCCCCATGGATACAGTGGGAAATGAGTCTCCATCCTTAGAGTCCCATGGATAAACACCAAGTGGCAGGTACAGTATTGCTGATTCAGCAATCCTTTCTGGGTTGTGGTCATTCTGCTACAGGACACCATTACAAGAGGCTGAGATATTTTGTTTTCATAGCTTTTTAACCTTTTCCTTCCCAAAACAGTGTTTGTATTTATTTTGGCACCATCAATGTTTTGAGCAGAGGATTGATTTGGATTTGCTTAAGCATTTTTTCCCCTTAATCCCATTAAGTCAGACTCTAATTCTTTCCAGGGCTCCCTTCTGTGGAGCTATTTCCTCTTGGAATCATTTACTTTCTGTGGATTGGGGAAATTAATGAGGCAGATGCTGCTTTCATTCTCATCACTGTAAGCCCGAAACAACTTCAGCAGTTTACTGGCACGGATCCAGATTTTACTGGTGTAAATGAGGTCAGAATTTGGCTTACTGTGCTTATTTTTGCTAAGAGATAAAGAGGTTGCTGAAAACAAGAAGTCTTATGCAGGTTGGGAAAGTTCAGTTGGAAGTAGGTGAAGTCCACCATTTCGTTGACAGTCTTGAGTTTCTGCATTTCTCCACTGAGAGGCTTTGCGGAGCACCACATTCACAGACAACCTAGAGTGCTGGTAAGCAAGCACTCGGGGAAACAAGTCCAAGGACAAAGACTTCCAGGAGTGTTGGAATTGTCTACGGGAACAATTGTGACGGCACAAACCAAGTCATGCCGGTGACAAAATAAAGGTTAAGAAACATAGGGAAAGATCAGCCGGCTAAGTCAGTCAGTCTTAGGGGCCTCACAGGGAAGGAGGAAGCAAACAGAAAACTGAGATACATGCAAATGGCTCAGGGTTGACATCAAAGGTTGGCACACACTATGATGGATAAAATCGAAATACATGTAAAGGAAATGTAACTAGCACAGCATAGGCAGGTGAGCAGCGGAGCATTCTGGCTATAGATTGGTGGTCAGAGGAAGGCTGAGGAAAGCACTGGTCTGATAGCATCACAGCAGTACCCCACGCAGGGGTCAGCCTAGATTGAGATCCTCCATGAATCCTCAGGAGCAGCATAGCAAAGTGGGGCTCGTCGCAGAGCAGCACCCTGCCTGGCTACAGAAATGGAAAACAAGAAGAGGAGGCAGCTATGGCCAGTCAGCTCTATTTCAGTTCCTGGAAATGCACTGGAACAAATAATTAAGGAAACTAATCATCAGCACCTAGGAAACAACCAGGAGAAAAGGAACAACCAGTGCTGATTTGCCAGGAGCAAATCATGTCAAATCAGCCTAATTTAATCCTGCAACAGGTCTTGTGGATTGAGACAAAGCAGGAGACTTCTGTATCTTGACTTTGGTATGGCCTTTGGTACCATCTCGCTTCATGTTACAAGATGTAAACTAAGGAAACATGCCCTAGAGAAATTACCTTAAGGAAGGTGTGAAAAACAGGTTGGAAAACCATACTCAGAAAGGAAGTGTCTTTGTAAAAATACAAGAAAGGAGTAGGTAAGGTTCAACAGAGGTCCAGCCACTGGATTCTGGGATAGTGGGCATCCTTATCAGATATGCAGATGACACCAAGCTGAGACAAGCTGCAAAGACCTGAAAGACAATAAGAATCAAAAATAATACTGGCATGTTAGAGAAAGGGTCTGAAAAAAAGGATGTAATTCAATAAGGAGAGAAGCAAAGTTGTGCACAGAGGTAGGTATAGTCAGCTGTGCAGGGACAAAATGAGAGACAGATGATCAGGCAGGTGTGGAGCAGTGCAGCAACCTAGGAACCTGAAATGAATAAAATGTGCCATTTGTCATACACAAGGCAGTCACCGTATCAGGGCACTCTAAGAGGAGCTCTACCTGTAAAATACATGACTGTTTTACCTCTGTTTTACCCAGTACTGCTACAATCTTTGTTCAGCTTAGGAGAGTCTGGAAGGAACTGGAATGAAAGGTTTAGAAAACAGGAATTGGGAAGAAACACTTAATCAATAGGGATTGTTTACTCCAGAAAGGAGGAGACCAGGGGAGACACAATACTATCTCCAGAGAAGGAGGGAATAAACTGTTTTCCAAATGGCTCTCTATATCCATTGTGAGTGTGATAAGAAACAATGCACCTGAATTGCAGCAAGAGGGTTAAAGTTAGATGCTTGGCAAAGCGTCTGGCTGACAAACACTAAACCCACCTGCCTGGCAAGGATGCTAAACCACTATCCTTGCCAGTGTTTAAAAGCGAGCTGGAAACTTCAGGATTATTTCTGAAATCAGCCTCTTGAGGTCCTTTCTAGCCATGTTTTTTCTGATTTTGTGATGAATGGTGTTAAATGAATATAAATTACCTCTCACGGGGACACTGACGTTCAGGCTTGGTGATGAATAGTGATCAACGACAAAACTGTCAGCTTGCAGGGAGGCATCCAGTAGGGTTATTACTAGAAACTGGTGTTAGCTCCAGTTTTATTTACCATCTTCATTAATGATCTAGAAAAAGCATTAGACAGTGTGTTTATTAAAACTGCAATTGATACTACAGTGGGGAGGAGATGCAATCACCAGCCAGGAGTGGAAAATAACACAAAAGGACAAAAAAAAGATCTGGGACATGGGGAGAAAATGACCTAGCTTAAAGGACATACAGAATAATATGTCTAGGGAAGAAATAGTTCAAAAGGAAGACACCGTATGCGAGAAGACCCAAATGCAATGAAACATTTTGCAGGGTTAGCATACAGGAAATTGGACAGAAGTTCACAATTTGTCATGTCAACAGAAAAAGTCTTAGTGTGGCTTTAGGCTGCATGACATATTCCAGGGCAGAGAGATAAGCACTTGTCTGATTGCTGTTGTGCAAGCTTTCTTTCTGGATGCCTCCTGACCAGCATGGCTGCCAGGCTGGAAGAGGAGCAGGGAGAACCGGCAAAAATAATTGAAAGCTGAGAAGACTGGCTTATGGAGAAAGAATTATATAAGTACTCTGTGGCAAAGTAACTCCAGGCTCACACCTCTAAGGTATAGATAAGTATGCCAGAAAAGGTGCCCTTTTTACCAGGCATAATTATGTCAGGAAAATTGGGCATTGCTTTGATGTGAGATATTTTATACTAGCATTGCATGTTTTGGTTGGGCACAAAGCATTTTAAACTGATACACAAGCCTCCTGGGCCTTGTCCATCATTGGATGCCAGGGTCTGCACTAGGACTGAGCTGTGCGAGGGCTGAGGCATCACCCCAGCACCAGCCTCAGGAGGCAGCACCTGCAGAGGAGACTCCTGGGAAGTGCTGTTGCTGCCACACAATTACAAAGAAATGGATAGTATGTCCACTTTGTGTGATCAGAGCCACACTGGCATTCATTGATAATGGAATTGCATAAGCAAATAGACACAATGAGTGGGTTGATTGGAGGGGGAGAAATCAGTGCTGCTCAGGGGGACAAATCAATAGAGAAAGAGATGCTATTTTCAGGTTTTTGAAGAGGTATTACTAACAAAAAGAAAGCACAGATATAAAACTATACTTGACAGAGTCCTTTAGAGAAAAGATAAAGGTAGACTTTTTCTAACTTACGATTTTGAGCCTTTTCACTCTTTGTCCAGCTGGTTTTTGAGATTGAGGTCTAAGAGTGCAATGGTATGTTTGTCCCAGCTGATACTGGAGCATGCAGGCTTTAAACAATAAGGCTTTGTTCTTTTGCCAAATGCAGCAATGCCTGTGCTGTTGCTTGGAGCTAAAAAGGAACAAACACATTACGAAGTCACCGAAAATGAAATGATGGCTCACTTCAAGGCGTGCAGTAGCACACTGCAGAGATGAATGAGCTCTGCATGGCATGGGAGACCACAAGGAGGAGAGAGCTTCAGAAAGACACTCCTTAGTTCCCACCACACTTTCAGTATGGCAGAGGAGATGACCTTCAGATATGTCCCCAGGATCAACAGACATCTGAAATGCTTTGCAGGAGATCCCTGTTGCCCGCAGCTTTTGCAGGGAGTGTGGGCGTTGCTGGCAGAGCATTGTGTGAGGCTGCACCTTGCCTTTGAGGAGCAGTCACCACAAAGTGAATTCAGTAGATCTTTCCAGCAGAGGACTTGAAAACAGACTCAGCAGCACCATTGACATGCCAACACTGCCAGCTGTGGGACCACAGTGAGGTGCAGGACCACCCAAGCCTGTGGCTTGCCAAGGGGAAGGTGGCTCAATTGCTGTCTTAGTTACAGCCTGGTGCCACCAGCAACAGGGATGGAGCAGAGGGGGAATGAATTCACAAATAAACTCAAGGGGAAAATAGGAAGGCAGAATAAGCACAGCAGTCCAGAAGAATAAATTTACTGAGCCTACCTCTTTGATTTTAATGGGTCCTCTAATAGCAGAGTGAGCCCAGCAGAGTCGGTTATCTCCCAGAAAATGCTCCCAGAAAATGTGGGACTCTGGCAAAGGCATTCTTCCCACTCTCTTGACAATGGGAACTGAGGGACTCCCAGTACAAACACAACCAACGTAAAGCCGGGCAGATGTTACCTTAAACTCGTCCTCAGCTCATGAGGGAGGATTAAGTGGTATGAAACCACTGGAGCAGCTCAGGTGGGAAAGATTACTTCACTGGGGTACAAGCTGTTATTGGAGTTAGGGGAAAGGGCTGATTGTTGTGTGTTATATGGAGGGACCAATTACACTGAAAAATGTAATTACACTGAAAAATCCAGCAAACGGGAGGTTTGGGGAGTGAAAAGAGATTAAAACTACATGGCTGTGTTAAAGCCCGGCAAGAGGACAGAGAGGCAGAAAGACAGGAAGAAAACAGTTGTGCAGTGTGTCGCATACACGGTCTGGATGAGTTTCACATGAGCTCATCCAAACGCATCTTAGGCCAGTAACTGCACAGCAATCACCCTGTGCCTGCGCTTGCAAGTGCTGGGAACAGCAAGAACAAAGGGTGGGCTCTTCAGCTCTCTAATTCTCCTTCCTTATTTTGCAGAATTGCCACATGCTGAAATAGCAAATGATGTATGAAATGAAAAATCACTCCCCAACCAATGCATATAGATGATGCAGAGAGTATTTGGCCATTACTTCCTTGCAGTAATATTTATCTACATTAATACCTCATTCAGAGGTAGCTGGAAATACCCAGAATGTGAACAGCAAGGGGATCAGAAGAGAGATCAAGGAGAGAGGCAAAGCAGCAAGGCAGGCACTTAAGGAGGAAGATATGAAGCCTTTCCCCAGTAAATCACCAGCTCAGTTCTGACCCAGGTTATTAGCAACCACAAGGCAGTATTCTGGGTCCAGTTGCCTGTAAAGGGCGCGTTCATTTAGGGGAGACTTCAGACGAGTCATTGCCATTTGGAGAAGGCTTCGAGATCAGTGTGGAACACGCTGTTGGCCCCAGGCCAGAATCTGGGGAGGTGTTTTCATGGTGAGAGAAGCCCTCCCCAGCTGGCATGCCAGGGGGTGGTGGGAGCCAGCCTCATAACAGCCCCAGGCAGACACACTTTGACAGAACTTGCACCAAGGGAACTATAGGAAGGCCGGGCCCCAGTCACATCCACCTGGTAGCTCTGTGGTGCCTGTGGAATGATTTCAACCTCTGTCCTTGTGGGAAAGCCTTCTGGAGTTAAACACAGAACAGATAACCTCACATACAGGGATGTTATGTCATTCCATCCAATTTAATAGGAAATGATTGCTAGCCCAAAAATCCTACCAGAAAAAAAGAAAAATCTCATTTTTATTAAACTTGTAGGCTTTCTGTTATAGTTGGAAGATCTTGGACAGAAAGAGAGTAGGAGAAGTCTGCTGCTCATTCAGGCGTGCTTGGCTATTTCTCCTAGAAAATGCCTGGGAATTCCCTGATCTTACTGTATGCAACAAGCACAACAGTGGGGTAACACTGTCACATTACTGCACATACCCAAACCCAAAATCTTCAATGTTTTCTGACAGCCCAGTCCTCTATCTATCCTTGATAGCATGCCTGAAGGCTCGGCATGCACAGCATTGGTTCCATAAGATCTTGGCCAAGCACAGCATTAGTGTTTACCAGACAACATTTATTACTGCTGACTCACTGACATTTGCACACAGAACTACATTTGAACACGTCTTCCTGAAATCAGGACAGAGGAGGGATGTCCAGATGAATGCCTCTTCCAAGCCACCATGTCTTTGCACAGAAGTGTCACCTTGCAAGATGGACCCAACAGAAAAAGTCGGTAGAAGAAGCAAAAAATGTGCACTCAGTTAAAGACACAGTTGGGCTCAGTGTTAGCAAAAAATACTATGAAAGAGCTCAGCATGACTTAGAAGGTAAGAGCAAAATACCTTACACTTAAACAGCTAGAAACCAAGGGATCAGAGAATCCTACAACATGCATTTCGGATGCTCCTTTTTCCTCCTCTTACTCACGTTTTACCTCTCCATCACCATAAGAAAGCAAGTGGAAACTGCTGATAACTACTTCTGTCCTCCTAAAACTTCTTTGGCACATTTAATGTTTCAGTCTGGGTCCAACTTGACCTTCAGATAACAAGGAGTCAAGAGTAACTGCAAATATTCATCCAAGGACCGGTTTTGGCTCTCTGCCTAGCATTTGAAGGCTCTTGGTGTTGTCTCTGAGTGATAACACACTTACATGACACCAAAATATACTTCCAGATAACACTAAAGATGTGATCCACAGAAATTTAGCTTGGGATGCTATTGACTGGAAGCTCTGGAAAATTACTCTATTTGGCAGTATTGTCTAGCTTGATGTGACCCACCAGCATGTAAGTCTGGGATGATGCTACTGAACTTGGAGTTACCCCTCCCAGGCAGTTGTTGACCTGAGAGACCACACTCACCTTCTGGCTACCTTGAAGTAAACCCCACAGCCCTTTAGGAATTCCCTTGGCTGATGATTTGGTATATGCTATTGGTGGACAGGAATATTTGCCGTTCCATGAAGGACTTTAAGGAAACCTGAGGCATGGATTCTACCTTTGTGTGTGTTTTCCGTGTCACACACTTTGGTAACACAATTGTGTAGGATACCCATCCAAAACTCACTTGGACACTTACTCTGATAGTTCTGCAGAAGTACTGTGGACCAGCATGACTGTCCGTAAGAGTCAACAGAAACCTCTAGGAGCAAATATAAACTTTTCACAAAATCAATGCTGAAAAGAATTCACATCTAATTGGCCAACAACCCCTAGCAAGAATACTTGACTCTACATAGGGACCAAAAAACCTATAGACCAGATTAATTAGCATCTGCATGAACAGCATGGTAGAGCAAAAATGTGTTTAATTAGCTTGACTCTTAAGCTTTAAGTCACTTGTGTAATGTGGAGACTCCTAACCAAGACTTTTTTGGAAAAAATACCCTTATAAAACATGTGAATTTTTTTCTGCCAAGATGATGAAAACCCTGAGCCTACTTAGACTGTATCTCCACATCTTTTCATTAGAAAATCCCTAGATGTTGTCTCTGGGAATGTTTTTACACAAACCTTAACAGAAAATAAGTTTCACAGATTCCATAAGTATTAGAAATTATGAAGTCTCTGCCACATCCAAAATACAATTTCAAAATTTCACTGGCACTCCATGAATGGACAGCTTGTAAAGGAAAATTGAATAATAAAACATTTGCATTTGATTCAGCCTTCACCCTTATAAAATATTCTTAGCCCAATATTTTCCTCACAGATTAACAGGAGATGATTTGGACATAGTTCATTTGAAACACACCACCACAGACCACCAACCCTTTAAGTCAGGGGGATCTGAACCCTGGGAGGGGGCTGAGCACTGGGGAAGTCCAGAAGTGGATGCTCACCCTCCCTAAAAAGCAAAGGAAGGGCTCTTGCCTGGCACCTTCCTGGCTGTCCCTGCCCACTGGCAATGGCCAGCTTGGGAGAGATGTTTTTTGGGATGCACAGAGCCCACACAGCAGCCACACGTTGGCAGCGTCTGGAGGCAGTACACACATACCATCTTGCTTGCTGTTTATGTTTGAAATGTCTTAGTTGCTAATAATATACTTAAATGAGATGTCCAATGGCTGCTGGATGACTAAAAAATGTGAGCGGGAACTTATTTATTTATTCTGCCTCCTGCAGCTTTTCCTCCTAAAAGATACGAGCACTCCAGCAGTGATGAGAAATCAGGAATTTTGGCAGTGGGCAGGGGCCTCTTTATCCAGGAAAACAGAACAACTTTTAATCAGATGAAAAAGTTTCGATGGGTCAAGCTGAGGCAGAATGTGGGTGCTGTGGGTCACTTGCTCCTTGGTGCGGGGCACCCACGGCTGTGCAGAGTTGTGCCTCTCTCATGCTCTACCCCTGAGTTACCACTGCCTTTCTGGAAATCATGCCAGCTGCTGGGGTGCGGGAGCAGACAGGCTCCCATAGCCACCACCATAGCTCAGGACCAACTGGACAGACCTTTTATCTGCAATGGCCCTGCAGCCATTTGTATTGCATCCCTGAAAAATGCCTTTCTCCACAAATAACTAACAAAGAACATTGGGTGGCTTGGGATGTTTACAGGCTGTTTCTTGTTTTGCAGTTTGTTCCTCCAAGGGATGAAGTGTGGTGGGTGAGCAGGGGCCTCGGGCAGCTTCACACTGTTGTCCGCCTCTACACAGAGCCTGAGAGCTGTGGTGGAGAAACTGGGTTTAGATCATGGAAAGGACTTACAGTGCCTGATTTATGTTGCACAATTGCTTTCATTTTGCATTTCAGTCAGCTTGGACACAGAAGAGAGATGAGTGAATGATTAAGAATCACAGGCTGTCATCACCTTTCCCCTCCCACTGCCATTGTTCCAGTGCAATGCTCCGAAAAAAAAAGCATCCAGACTACCTTTGGGAGCAGGAGCCTTTCTACTGCTACTATCAGACCTGTTTCTATGCTACCTCCTACTTGTATAAAGATCTTCACTGAACACAGGTGGTGGAAAGGAACATTTGCTCTCAACCAGTGCAGATGCAGCTGTCAGGGTGCGGACTACATATTGCCTGACTCCCTTCCCTGTGCATTTGTTGTTTGGGTGCTGCATGCTTCTCCTTTGCATCCAAAATGTCCTGCAAGGGGCTGTGAGTGGAAAAGGCCTGCACAAGGCAAATTCCCAGGCAGCTGCAGAAAGCTAGAGTCATCATCCTGAGAGACTTTTTAATATGCACAGCAATGTTGGGCAGCACACTGGATATGGAGTGCCAGCCAGCTCTGCCAACCCTTGTAGCAGCACAACCAAGAGGCAGTAAACTGTGGCCCAGGGAGGGTGGGAAGGCAGGGTGGGCTTCAGCCTGGAAGCCCATCTCTTGTGAACCTATGTCTCCTGGCTCCTTGACTCTGAGTGATCACTGAACAACACAGCCCCCTCTTTGTTTTGACGGTCTAAATCCCTATAAACAGAGGGCTTATTCTTTTTTCTTTAACGTCCTTTGTGGTTTCATGAAAATGCCGGATGCTGCAGAAGGCTGAAGCATGAAAGGTTCCTCTCTCTATCCTGTCCTCCCTGTCCAGCAACCACACTAAAAAGAAACCACCAAAGAAAGTGCTTGCAAATACCTGAACTGACATCCCTGGTGATAGAAAGCTCTCCAGTTATTCATATCCCAAACTGAGCCCGGGCAGCAGCTGTGCAAGTTTCTGAGCTGGCCCTTGGCAGTGCCGATGGAGGCTGACCTGAAGGGCCCCAGCTTGCCACACATTTTCTTGCTCATTCCAGCCCTTGGCAGCATGGTAGGGCAGTGAGGAAATGCAGGGGGTCATGGCTGGAGCTACCCCAGTCATGAGACTGGGGGAGGAGGCAAATCATCATCTTCTGAAAAACGTTTCCAAGCCAATGCTGCAAGCAGCTCTGTGGGTGAGAGTTAAAGCTTTTCATCACTGAAACCTTAGGTTCCTGTTTACCAAACATTTGTTCAGTCTTTGCAGGTTTGAGTGAATGAGGAAATGAACCACAAGGCTGGGTACAAATGCCAAAACCCTGCTTAAGTACATAAATCAGCCTCCTGCCACTTTCTGTGCCTACTTCAATTTTAAAAAATGAATCCCTCTCTTCAGATTCGTTCTTTCTCATGAGCTCCTGCCACTTCCTGGTTCACCACCCAGCTACCATGAGCACAGGTTCTGCTTTCCTGGAAGCTCCATCACTGCCTTCACAAAGGCAGAACCATGTTCTCTCCTCCCTGCCCAGTGCTCCCACTGCCAGTCCTACCCTATGCATGGCACACACCCTGTGGCGCAATAAAGGGAAAAAGACCTAAATCCTCTCCAGCCTAAGGGCTATGCTTGCTGCCATCCTGTCCCAATCCCACGCCCTCTAAATAAGCTCCCAAACCTCAAATTCTGCTTTTACTGAGCAGGTGATCCTTCCACCATCCTAGACCTGTTTGTTACACCCAGTTCAATCTCCTTGCTTGTCTGTTCCTCCAGCACCTCATGTTCTCTTTTTTCTCATTAGGAGCAGCCTTTTCAACCATCTCTTTCTAGTACCTGCGTGGCCAGAGCTCAGCAAATCCCCTGAAGCCCAGAAAGAGCTCACAGAGACAGACAAACCCAGATAGGGAAGGGGAAACAGATTTTGCACGTTGAGTGTAACAGAGAGGAGAGGCCACCCCACACATGCTGCAGCCACGCCAGGATCAGCTTCTGGATGCCATGTGGTGATGCAAAGCCACAAGGGCACTGGCCCTACTGCAGGCAGAGGGAGTTATCTGGGGGCAGTGCCTCTGTTTCACCTGATACAGCTTCCCTTGCATGTCTAGACAAGGGACACTCATAAAAGAAACAATCCTGGCTATTTTCTCAAGCTGATAGCACAGGAGGAGGGAGATAGGACACAGCTGTTCAGCTTCCAGCAGCTATCAGCCTCAGGAGGTCAGAGCTCCCCTCTCAGGGGGTCAGCAGCCTTTCAGCTGTCTCTGACCACTGTTCCCCCTGTGTCATCCCCCGTTGCCTCTTTTTGTCTCTGCATGTCTTCCTCACCTCCTGAGAGTATCACTGATCTATCTCCCAGACAAGCTCAAGCACCAAAGAAACTAAACATACACATCAGGTGAGGAGAGAGGGCAGAGGATCATATCCAACACAGTAGCAGGTACGGGAGAGGGATCTTCCAAAGGCTCCACTTTACCTTCCCATCTGCCTCCATGGTGTGTGGAGGCATTGAAACTCCCTCTGCCTGCAGCACATCTGAAGTTTTCATCCCTCTCTGCTGTAAGCAATTTAGTCTTCTGTTGAAATTCAGTGTGGGGGATCTGGTATGCTTTAAAAATTCAGGATGGTTTTTGATGTTCTTTGAATTCATTAGTGGACAGTTATGTTTTGAGTAGGTGGTTTCATTCTTTATTTTCTGCTGTCTTACCCACAGGATCCTTTGCATGCCACACCTTCATCTTACTTAGGAAATTAAGATGCCCAGGACAGCTCTGGAGGCTACTTGCCTATCTCTCCTTATCATACTTACGTTGCTGTGTTTGGCCCAGGTAGTTCTTATAGGGCTCAGCAGAGTAACACTGTAGTTACTCATATAGGAGCTCCAGGCCCCCATCCCTGTAAGCACTTATCCACGCGGGATGAATCTTTTGGGCTGGTGGTGTGGCTGTGGCCGCCCCAGTCTCCTATAAGAGTCACTGGAAGGTATCCAATCTGTGTGATACTATGTGCACCATTTCTATCATAGGCTGCACAACAGAAATCCAAGAGGATTTGGTCCAAAGCATTAAGTGAGCCTCTTGCCTCATGCAGAAATAAATACAGTAAAGAGAATGATAAGGTTTGTGGATGAGCAGAGTTTGCAAGGTCTGTCACAGTCTGAATTTAAGGGTCAGATCAGCACATGAGGGTGGAAAGTGGCAGAAAAAACAACTGAACAGAAACTCACTGCATATCAGGCAATGGTTTCAACTTGCTGCCTGCCTATTTATCATACTGGAGGACTCAGTGTCATGTCTCAAAGATATTGAGACTCAGCTTTCTGAGCTTTGGCTTTCTTCTTCTTGTGTGTCCCAGAGACACTCATATCTAGCTCAAATCCAGAGTAACTGTCTCTTCCGAACAAGCTCCCTTGAGACAGCAAAAAGGGCAGAAACAAACACAGAGACAAGTACTTGCAATGCAAACACAGGCACCTATGTGTGACACAAATCAGCTAGCCCAGCTACATACACATCAAACTCTGCCTTGCTTCTGCCCTGCCTCAGAGCAGGATTCTTGCCTTGCAAGTATGTGCCGTGTCCAGCTGGTCACCAGAGAGCTCAAGTGCTTTGCAGCCATAACTAGCAAATAACAATGATACTTTTTAATAGGGAGCACATTTAAATGTAGTAACCACCCAGAGAGAAACACAATAAGTACTACATCCCTTTCCAGCACTGGGAGAGCAAACCAGTTGCAACAATCAGTGCACAGAAGTGACAACCCACTCATTGCTCACTAAGTGAGCAATGCTCACTAAGTCTGGCTTTGTGGGAAGGATCCCCCACAAGACAGCTGACTTGGCTCCACTCTTGATTGCTTGAGCTGGAGTATGACCAAGGCCCAACATTAACAGCCCAAACCATCTTTCCTAGGCATTTTCATAGGCATACTCTAATATTAAAAATAACCACGGCTGTCCACATCCACCTCACTGTGAGCCTGCCACTGCCAGTGCCCGCAGTTCTGGATGAGCAGCACTTGGTGGGAGCAAGTGCTACACCAGGGGCTCCATAGTTGTAATTTCCCCAGCTCTGCCCACTGATATATATGTAAAAAACCAAAGCTGCATGGCTGACACAGCTAGAATGCATCTCAGTTCACACTGAATATTCATCCCCTAGCTTTTGATGAAGGCCTTTAAAAACATGAGTGCTTGCCCGAAATGTCTCTGCCTCCTGTGTTATTTTAGAAGAGACTGCCCTGTAAAAGATTAAGTAACTTCATGAAGTATATAACTAACAGGTCACTTAGCTAAGTAGACCAAACCTGCTGTCCTATAGTCACCTTCACATTTTCATTAAATCTAAAATCAGTTAATATTATATAATATAAATGCAGTGGTTTCAGAGACTCTAAGCTGAATACAAATTTTGAATTAAGAGTACAGAATAACCTGAAACTGTCTTGGGGAAAAAAAAAAAAAAAAGAGCACCCAGGGGCTCCATTTGGCCTCACAAAGGCATGACATTTCCATGAAATGGCTGTGAGCTGAATAAGTGCTCTGGATATTAATATTCAAAGCAGGGCATCACATATGGCTTATAAAACACCTCTTTATGTGGATTAAAGACCTGTTCTCAAGGCAGTGAGCTTCCCACTACAACTGGATCCACTAGGCTCCAAATTCATTACCATAGCACACTTATGGGATAAAAAAAATTGGAAGGCTTCCCTTTCTATTAACCTCTCTCTCTAACTATTAAGATTCAGCCTCATACCTGACTTGACTAATGATGAGTCCCAAGAGAATGAACCCAGACTTCTGAGCAGTACAACGACTCTGAGTAACCTCTGGCTCAAGGTGAGAAGCTCACGTGGGATTAGTCCAAGTTGCAACCAGGTGAAAATATTAATGGCCATCATTAAGGGAGGCACAGAGGGGTTTTCCTTGACCAGTGAGGACAGCAGCTTCTTTCCAAGAACAATGTCAGCTGACCTGGTTTGTAGTCTTTGCTCCTGTTTGTGCACACAGGCTGCTGCACAGTCCCCAGGATCAGGACAACATGGTATTGCCCTACTGGCATCATTAGCACTCAAATGGAATTGTAGACGTTATGGACCTAATTGCACTTAGAGAATGACCTTAATGCAGGATAATGAAACCCTCTGTGGATGCTTTCTATGTACTTGAATGAAAGTCAGGTTTTTGTTTCTGGTCAAACAGATGTCATTATATATATGTGTGTACAGCACACACACACATACGCAAGTTTGATTCAGTAACAGTTCTCTTGCAGCAAAGCATCACCTCACACTGCAGTGCAAGACCATCTGCCCATGTTCTGCTACTGAAAAGTGAACACCTCCTGGACAAGGAGAGCATATCTGTCACCATGGTATTGCTCAATATGCAAGAAGTGATGCAGAGCACCTGTTAGGTTTATTTGCCCAGCATGTGGATCCTCCAGTTGCTAGCTCTGCTCAGTGTTCCAGAAGGAAAGCAGAGGTTTGGGTCTGTTCCAGTGTATGTGTCCCTATTTTCAGAAAATATTTCCCTAAGTAGGCCAAAAACGTCTCTTAAATCTTGAACTTTAAAGGATACATTTGTAAGGCAACACACACACGAATGGGGTGACCAGCTGTTCTACTTTTGGAGGTACTGTCCTAGTTCTCAGAAGCCAACCTGCACTGCACCTCACATAGAGGAGAGGGGCCAAATGTCCTACTTTCTGTTTTTGGTGGCCTATTTGTCCTACCATGAGAAAGGAAAGTGTGTGACTGCACACTTGAGAACAGAAGAAATCCTTCCCTCTGTTTGCCCACACAGAAAGCCAACAGAGATCCAAAACATCCAGACCACTTCCAAGTTACGCCTCAAAGACCTACTGTTTCAGCTCAGACTCTTGTCTTGCAGCAATGTCAAGGTGCAGCAATTGCTATTAAAAACTGGTTTCCCTGTCCTCTAATGTCACCTCCACTCTGAAGTCTCACCTTGTTAACACATGCAGTTCACTGCTCTGTCTCAGCTAGTGAGAGCATATTATCACTTAGCTCTGATTCAGCAAGACAACTACATTTACACACTGCCTATGCCTGTTCAGTAGGGGAACAAGGGACATTCTTGAAGCTTCTTTTAACTCTGTTAGGCATGCATTTACACTTAAGAATGGATCTAAGTGCTTAAATAGAGTGATGCCATGATGAAAAAGCATCAGAGGGCTAAACTCTGAACCGAAAATATTTTTTATCATAAGCTCTAGGAAAAAAAAATCTTAAAATACAAGGAATTTACTCTGGAAGTGCTTGACAAGCATAAAAGTAATATACTAAGTAAATATCCTGCTCCTCAGCAGTGTTGGCAGCAGGCTGCTGTGAAAATCCAGCCTTCAGCAAGGTAGTGGATGAATACAGCAGCTTTTTGCATAGTCTGTATTGAGCTTTAGCCAAACAATGTGCACTGAATACCTAAATTAGAGAGGAAAGAAGTAAAATTAGAGAGCATGGGTAAAATAAGAGAGCATCCCTAAATTATATCCACCACCCACTTTTTCTCCTGCAGCATTTCCTGTCAGTCTCAATCATCTTCTGCTCCTCAGTAGGGCAACTGGGGTAAGAGGCATGAAGGAACTTCACGTTTGCTTAAAAAATTTCAACACCAGATCCACTCTGTCAGTTTAATAGATGGCACGAGGTAGAGAGGGAGTGAGACCATCTATGCCCTTCATCCTTCAAACATCTCCAGCCATCAACAAAAGCTGTATTCATAAGTAAGGACAGAACTTGGACTTCTAAGGCCATATTCAGCTTCCCAGAACTAGTTATCTCTGCTAGCAGAGTTTCACATGCACACAAATCCCTCTTTTCTCTGTGCATCCATCTCATATGGGTCTTTACAAAATCTTTTCAGGTTCAAGCCCTGTATGGCAGAGTTGCCTCATCTTTTGTGGGTTACATCTCAGTAGAGAGAGAAAGCTAACCTGACAGATCAGATCTGCTGTTTCACACCCTCAGTTTCACACCTCTCAATTCACAAGCTGCTTTGCATTTCTCTTTAGTCTGCAGTTTCAAACTTTGTAAACTTTGATCAAAAGCTTGATCATAGAGTGGCTGGGATTTGGGGGCAGAAACAAGAACCTCCCCTCTCTCTTCAAAACACCTATCCTTCAATATAGTATATATAGATATAATATCTTCTATATTTTGACATTTTGTTTTTTGTTAAAGCATAATTAAGCTTCTCAAAAATAAAGGGTACGAAAACACTATCTTACTGCTTACAATTTGGGGGAAAAAATCCAACAACATTATTGCATTTTCTTCTGAAAGTAGACATCCCTTGTCCTTCACTTTCTGTACAGACAATAATAGTGGGCTTATCCATCTTGTTATTGTAGCCATGAATAGCTGAGAATGGAAAAATCAACATATGAAACTGGGTGAGCTTCTGATGCTCCCTCTGTATAACAGCTTTAACAAGACTCCCATCCCTAGTGAGTCACTAACTCTTCCTACAAACCCCCATTCCGAATGGGAAGTGTGAGCATGCATTGTGCACAGAGCTCTCCAGCAGGTAGAAGTTTTCAGCTGGGTTTGTGTGACACTGTGTTTGACTCTGCCACATCCCATCTGTGGTCTGCAGCACATCTGCAGGTTCCTCAAAGCATCTGCTGGGACTCCTCCTAAAATGCTTTTGCATTTCCTGGTAACTTAGGCTTTCCTCGAACTCTAAGGACATTTGAAATAGAGCAATTGAGCACCATTTAGTACTATCGTAGGTGCAGGCAGACTTTGACAAGGGTCAGTTGATCCCATTCTTGGCAGAGTCCCCTGGCTTTGTGGGAATAGTGTGGTTAATGCACTTTTCTGATTACAGAAGCAGTTATTAACCGAAAGACATATTCAGTTGCTAAGGGTGGGAGACTTTCAGCTCTCTGGATCATATGGGAAGAAAGAAGTACCTCCAGAAATTCAGACTTTGCAGCAAAAGGTTGTCATTTATGAAAAAGACAGTTGATATGAGGGAAAGAAGCTTACACGCACACACGCACACCCTTGTTTGGCTATCAGCTGAAGAAGGAATGCTGTGTGTTTCCAAAGGTGAGGTGCCACCAAAGTGTGGGTGACAGGTAGGAGAGGAGAGATGTGGTGGAACCAACCAAGAGCTAGTGGCAGGGCCCCTCTGGGCAGCCAGGAGATAAGGGCCCTCACCCAGCACCTCACTCCACGGGTGTCTGGCACCAAGAACGGCCGAGACTGGCTCTGCCTGCCCTCATGCTGTCAGGATGAGCCCCAGAGAGCATGACTACTATTTTCTTTAAAGAATGCATTTTTGGCACCCAGTGTACAATATGTTGCTGTCACCCTCCTGACAACTACATAATCTCTTCTTTCCCTTCCAGTGTTATTGTCCCAGTTTACAAGGAGTAGACAAGAAGGATTTACTCTTCTGGAGTGGGATAATTCCTCACCAGGAAAGAAATGAGCAGAGACAGACTTGGGAAATTCTTCACTTGTCTATTTTTATTTATGGTGGAGTTCCTGTTATTACCTTGAACAGAAATAGCACAACAGCAAGGCTGCAGCCCAATTTCCTTTGCCTTTCTGAAGGAGCTCATCAATGTCCAGCCCCTGCTGGACTGCCCACAGCCACAGCCCCTTCCCACCACACTTCACATGGTGGCACATCACGCTGACACCTCAGGGTCCCCAGACATCCTGGTAGCAGCCATCTAGCATTGGCTCTGGCTGCAGTGACAAGATTCCAACAGTGCATGCTGCTCCTCCAGATCCTCCTCCAGGGTGCTATAAGGTAAACCACCTGGGTTTAATATTCACCGGCAGAAGCAAAGGGGTGGTTACACTCCTGTCAAAAAGTAACACAGACTGTACTGTACTGAGAGATGTCTCCAAGAGAGGCAGTGAAGTAGTACGACATGCACATGTTGAGAGGCTTTGAGGTTTCCAGCAAGGTTACAAAATGCCTGCAGTGATGCCAAATTGACAGCAAGTAACAGCATCACAGTTATCATCGGATGAATTACTGTTTTATGTATCAGGCAAAATCACGGGCTGTTTTTAAATCCTTCCCCTTTAAAAAGTGGTTGGCGGTTTTCACAGCAAACTTGAGTTTTGGACATAATTTTCAAATCCATCATGTTTTATCTTCAGAAAAAAGGCAAGATCTGCCTTTTAAAAAAACAAGGAGCTGTCAGCTGCTTTTCACTTCCTCCCCAGCAAGGATGTACATGGAGGACAAGATTTTCAAAGCATCTCCAGGGATTAAGCACCCATCTTCTGCTGACCATCAATAAGATGAGTGCAACCAACTCCCTTAAGCTCCTCTGGAAATCTCATCCTTTTGATGTCATTTCAAAGGCTTCAAAGCTAGGGTTTGCCTCTTTGAGGCAGGAGGAGGAGTGTGGAAGTGTTATCGCAACCTATCTTAAAGCCTTTTGCCTAGTCCTGCCGGAGTGCAGAGCATCACCAGGGACATCACATGGGGTAGCTCAAGGCAGAAACCTTCCCTGGCTGGGAAAGACAAAACCTTCCCTGGCCCTGCAGCTGGGATGCCTGTGACTAGCCTCTCCTAGGTAACAGAGGCAGCACCATCGCCTGGGGTTTGAAGGGTCTGCAGCAAGGGAGTGACATCTCATACCCAAGGAGACCAAAGGGTTCAATAGCCTAAGTCCCCAAGTCAATCGTGCTCATCCCTGCCTTATGGCCAGGCAGAAGAAGCATGAGCAGCATGTGTGCCTTGCTCATGGTAGGAGGCAGGACCTGCTTCATCTGTCTTTGCTTCAAGCACAAGCCCTTTCTTCCCTGCACATCTCCCCACCTTTCCCACATCTGTTTTCCTTGACACCAACCAGAAAATCCTCTTTGAAATGTTTTGGTCTCTGAGATAGAAAGTTGCTGCTACAAGTTTCATGAAAATGTGCAGCTGAACAGGGTCTCTACAAATGCTCCTTCAAAGGGGAGGAATTATTATACCTTATTGGTCATCAGAGAGTTCAGTCTTTAGCTCATGGCCTGCTCTTTGTGTGGAGCTGCTGGGTTTGAATACATGCAAACTGTAATGTTTTTTCCTATGATTATGGTATTCATAGCACTGCTAGTCTGAGTAGATTCTCCAAGTGCTCATTTTCTTCAGTATTACAAGAAGTCAGTCATCCCTCAACACTCTGAGAATCATATAAATCCACAGAAAAAAAAAAAGCAGTCTTATATAGTTCCACTATTCACTTTATGCTTTTTTCCCCTGTGGTTTGCTCAGGGAGGGGAGAGGCAGAAGACTGGGGGGTTCTCTTGTCAATTTGTGATAGGCTGGACTCCACTCTCTCCTTTTGTCTTATTAGAAATACTTCCCAGTTGTTATTCACTTTCATTTGGACAGTAGATCAGTTTCCCCATCATATCCAGTGCTTCATCCATGCCACTTCCAAGCAGCCCTGCTCAGGAGTGGCGGCAGCTGCAGCTGCCTGGAGTTCATCCCTCGGCCTCCCATCCCACTCCTCACAATGATGTCATTTTTGCAAAGTGCAAGGTAGGCGCCTGTTTCTCTTTCCTCTGCAGTATTGCCACCAGCGATGATAAGGATGATTTATTTTGATTACAATACCCAGGCACTCCAGTCAAACAGGCAGCCCCCCGCATGCCAGATACAGGGCAAAACAAGAAATACTGAAGGTCACCTCCTCCCCTGTGAACTTGCCGTCTGGGAGAGAGCTTGTGTGAATACCTCAGCAATGTAAATACCATCCTACAGTTCACTAATGACCTCAATGAATCAAGAGGAGGCCCTTGTTTACCTTATGAAAACTTCCCGAAATAGCATAGCAAGCAGAAACATTACTCATGCCTCCGGAGTCCACAGGCACTTCACCGTCCCTATGGTTCCACCTCTGGAGAGGGACAGCAAGGGGAAGCAAGCAACTCTGCAAGCAACACTGAAAAAACCCAGGTGTCAATTCTTAGAGAGTTCTACAATCAAACCATATATCTGGACCCAAACATTGCCAAAGTCTGGGTGGGGCTGATTTGGGTCCTTCTCTAGCATTAGCTGTACCATGGCTAGAGCTCAGCCAGGCAGGAGGGGAACATGCCTCAAGCCACAGCCCCATGGGAGAAGAGCAGGGCAGCAGCTCCAGGCTGGGGTGATACAGGGACCCTTGAGAGGAGGTGGTGCAGAGAAACGGTGTTTCTGGTAGCAGAGGCAGTGAGAAGAGGGCAAACAAGGAGCAGGTACAAGTGTGTGGAGAAAGTGCCCACTGCCCTGAGTCTGCACTCCTGCATGCCAGCACCCTCCGGGTCAGCCCATGGCACTGTGGGATCATGGTCCTGGCTAACCATGAGGACCAGCAGCACCGGCACATGCCAGTGGGACTTGCAGGCAATGCAAAGGCCAGAGAGAGCATGAAACACAAGACTGAAAATCTCAGCATGGTAGCACTGAGTCAGGACCACTCCCTCCCCAAAATCCTTGCTTAGGCAGCTGTTCACAGGGCTGCAAAAACAAAAGGCGTGTGAAGAGAAGGAGGCCCAGGAAAAAAATAAGCTACAGCTATAGAGTGTGACTATCTTAAACAGCTAATTTAAGGAGCTTAACACAAGTCTTGTTGTGGGCATCGTAATGGCACATTGGCTGCATCCATTATGTATGGAAACAGAAATATGCTGATTCAGCTGTGAGGGTTTTTGAAGTGATGGCAGCTGAATTTGCACTGAGCCTTCGTCTGTCAATTCATCCTTTTAACTGAACAAGCATGTTTTTAACAAGCTGACGTTTTTCCAGCCTGACAAATGGTTTCTAAGACGTCCTTTCTCTTTCAGCTGTTTGTCACTCACTCATGCTCCTTCAGGTACAGGCCCTTATTTTTTGTTTCACAGCAGAGCACTCCCCCTTCCTCTGCACCCCATCCGGCTGTGCAGCATCACACTGCAGAAACTCTTATACAGCACCAAAAGAAGAGAAAACAGCTGGGGAAAGGTTACCATGTCATATGTCCTCCTCCACAGATGCTATAAACTGATATGCTCAGCTCTCAGTATCCGGGGTAATGAGGGCAGAGAAAGAAAAGCAAAACTAATAATACAAAATATATGTAAATAAGGCCTCAGGAATGTAGTACTTTAATACCTTTACCTTTGAAAAAAGAATTTTTAGATGCAGCATGAGGTTATAAATAAAAAGAAAAAAACATTGTGCATTATACTTTATAATGGCTCTGAAAGAGTTCTGGGTTTTTTAAACATGGCACATCTAATCTGCAGCTCAGAGAATGCACCCTCAGATAATTGAGAGTTGACTGTAAAAAATCTTTTTTTGAATGACAGCTTGAAAAGTTCATGCACATTTTTATGACAAATCCCCTAATTATCATTTCCATCAATAGATTCTTAACATATATTCTGAGCACTACAGGCAGGAGAAAAAAAACTAAGTGGGAAGTACCAGAGACTTATCATTCAGATGATAAAAAGCCCAAATTTTAAGCAGTATTGCAAAAGGCCAGCAATCAGTTCAGATGAGGCTGGAATTTCTACCTACACACCAAGACTGCCTACTGGTGTCAATGTTATATGTCATGATAACAGAGTTTGTAAAAGTGGCCCTCAAACTCAAGCTGCATGGCTTAAGCCAAGCTCTAAATAGCAACAGGCAGGGAAGGGGAGGGCTGGTAGGGGACAGCCTGTCTGGGATGTTCACGCTCCCCCCACAGCTCACCAACTGGCATGGATGACAAAACCTGCCCTAAGTTCTCCCTGTCAATGCTCGTATGCCTTATGAGATGTGTGAACATAGCCCGAAAATAAAACAAAACTTCATTTTTCACCACCACCCCCACAATGAGAAGCCCACCTGATGTGCTTGCTGCTTATAGGTGACTTGCTGTAGGCGACTTCTCTTCAGAGGTGGAGCTTTACAAGGTGAACAGTTCGGATTTCAGAAGTGCATGGTCCAACCAGTCATTAAGACAGAACCAGTCACAAAATTCAGATCCAGACCTGACAAATTCTTCAAGTACATCCATGTTTAAGCTTGTGTTGCAATGTGGGGTTTGGCTCTGCCCATCACGAAAATCACTACCTCCAGCACAGTGTTTTCCTCAGGAGCAGATTTCCACCTCTTCCATAAGCAAAGTTCAAAAATTTGGATGTGTATGTGGACTAGTCAGAGTGGCCACTTTGTGAAAGGATGGAGAGACCAGTTCAGACCTCTGGCTGAGAAAGAGGAAAGCATCACCTGTAGCCCTCACCGCATCTTTGTGTGTGCTGTTGCTTCTCCCTTGGCTACAACCAGCAGTGGTAAAGCCCACCAGGACTTCCCAAGTCATCTTCCCAGTGGCAGAAAATCACATTCTGAATACCCCTTCCCAGACAAACCAAACCACATCTCCAAGCACCTGTGAGCAGTCAGAGGGAGAGGCTTGGGAGTGCCTACCCAAATGCTACAGCCTGAGTCCATCAGTCCTTGTTGGACTTGGGGGGAAACATAGTTAACAGGGATGAGGAGAAGGCTGAGGTACTTAACACCTACTTTGCCTCAGTTTTTATCAGTAGGACAGGTGGCCCTCAGGACAACTGGCCTCTGGAGCTGGTATACAGGGACAGGAAGCCAAATAACCCCCCTGTGTTCCAGGAGCAAATAGTCAGAGCCACCTGGATCCACACAAGTCCATGGGACCAAATGGGATCCATCCTAGGGTCATGAGGGAGCGGCAGAAGAGCTTGCCAAGCGCTCTCCATCATTTACCAACAGTCCTGGCTCACGGGGGAGGTCCCAGATGATTGGAAGTTGGTGAATGTCACGCTGATCTACAAAAAGGGCTGCAAGGAGGACCCAGGAAACTACAGGCCTGTCAGCCTGACCTCAGTGCCTGCCAGAGTTATGGAGCAGATCATCCTGAGTGCAATTACATGGCACCTACAGGATGGACAA
>VYXB01008303.1:371577-445416 GCA_013397135.1 Pachyramphus minor
AGGCTGGTGAAGGGACTTGAGCACAAGTCCTATGAGGAGAGGCTGAGGAGTTGGGATTGTTTATTCTGGAGAAGAGGAGGCTCAGGGGAGACCTCATCACTTTCTACAATTACCTGCAGGGAAGTTATAGCCAGGTGGGTGTTGGTCTCTTCTCCCAGGCAATCAGCAGTAGGACAAGAGGGCTTAAGCTCTGCCAGGGGAGGTTTAGGTTAGATATTAGAAAGAAGTTCTTTCCAGAGAGAGTGATCAGGCATTGAAATGGGCTGCCCAGAGGGGTGGTGGATTCACCCTCCCTGGAGGTTTTTAAGATGAGGCTGGATGTGGCACTGAGTGCCATGATCTAGGAATCACAGTGGTAGTGGATCAAGGGTTGGACCTGATGATCTCAGAGGTCTCTTCCAACCCAGTTAATTCTATGACTCTATGATTAATTCTATGATCAGTAACCAAACACTGTTGATTCACTGGAACTGAAGCCCTGAGTGCAGGGATCTGCCTCTCACTCTGGCTGGTGTACCCTTTACTGTGCAGGGGACTGCTCACTGAAACAGGTTGACCAGAGATGTTGTGGAATCTCCCTCCCTGGAGATATTGAAGAACCAGCAGGATGCAATCCTGTGCAATGTGCTGTAAGATGACCCTGTTTGAGCAGGGAGGCTATACCAGACAACCCCACCAGTGGTCCCTTCCAACATGACTCATTCTGTGATTCTGTGATAACCTGGCAGCCAAATGCCAGCCAAGGGCACTCAAGGGGAGAGACCTGTGGATTCACGGAGTACAAGCAGTACTACAGGTACTAGCTGACAAACCATAAGGAGGACACAGAGTACCTGAATTATGGAGACGATGCTAAAAAGTGCTATTTTTGTCCCTTCATTTCACAACAGGGGCTCAAACCCAAGCATGATGTTTTCCCTCCACTCTGAGTCACTGGGACTACTTTCAGTGGCCTGTGTGTTACTACTGCACAGGCAGGGTGGTTCCTCAGCTCCTGCTGGCTGAACCTTCAGCCAGAAAACAGTAACACAGCAAAGGAGGGGATAGGAAATGCTCTGAGGGGATCCCTGCAGGATGCAGGATAGCTCCCCAGTCCGGTCTAAGAAATGCAGACTTCCTGGTCCACTCTGAGCCTCTCCTAAGCCCAGACCTCTCAATGGAGAGTTCCAAAGCAAGTGCCCTCACTAGTACCCATCTTGGAGGAAGGTCTCAGCCCTTCCTCTGAGCTTCAGACCACTACGATCCTACAGACTCCACAGGGGGAATGCAGAACACTCTGAGTGGTAGGAAGGACAGCACCTGGCATGTCTTCCTCTATTCCCCCAGCACCTCTGCTCCCCAGTCCACTCTGTCAGGTATTCACGCCTGCAACAGGCATGAGCTTACCAGCCTCACAGGTCACATGACCCAGAAAGGCAAATGATGATTTGGAAGCAAAATATTTACCTAACAGAGCAGGGTAAAGTGCAGCAAACTTTATGAAATCCAGAACTAATCTCCATATGCAGATCTCATGTATCTGGAAAGCCCTTTGGTATTCCTGTGACAGAGCAAATCCTAAAATGGAGGGATATTCTAACCAAGTACCAGTGAGATTTTGTTACTGCAGCCACTGAATCAGCAGGAACAGGCTGGTTCTCACAGTGACCCGTTTACTTTTCCTATTTGTGGCTGTGCCTTTCTCATTTAGATCAGTTTGCTTTTGCCAGATGGAGTCAAAGTCACCACTGTGAATCCAGCTTTTTTTTCCCTGTTTCTTGGAAAGCACCAGTCAGTACCATGTCAAGAAAAACAAACAGAAAGGTTTGCTTAGGATCTATTTAAAGAAAAGCACCAGTGGTAGCTCTGATACAACCTCAGGACCAGCGTGGACGTTTGTGACAAAACTGGGCTTACTGTGCTTGAGGAGGACAAGATCATCAGAAAGCTCCAGGTAACAAGCCATCTTTCAACCAAAGAGGCCATAGCCACGCATAGCCAAGCAAGAAAGCTCCTGTCCACCATGCCCACTATCCCACACTGGTGTGTGGGATAAGTCCTGGAGCTCAGCCACTGTAAGCTGACAGAAGGCCCCAACATCCAGCAGATACACTGAGCAACATGAGAGAAAGATCTGAGTTTTCTGTCTCTGTTCAGACCTTTAGCAGTGGAAGATTGCTCTGACGTGGAAGAGAGTCTGTGCTTAGCAGGGGAGTGACACAGCATTGTGCTTGCCACCACCTCCTCCCCACGCCCATGGGACCAATGCCCTTGGGACCAAGCATCAGAAACCATCTGGAGAGGAAATGATGGAGCAGACTGGGTGCTGCAGAGGGTCCCATCTCGCTGAGGTGTTTCCTGCTGGAAAGCACAGGCATGAGCACCCCACACTGCTGGGAATCCTACACCACACACATACGCTCAGCCCAGGGGAAGGGCTCCTCTCCACCTCACCAGAGCATCATAAGGCTAATTTCATTAGTGTCTATAAAACACTCTGACGCTCTCCAAACAGAGCACAAAGTGTTATTAAACAGCCATGCAGAGCAAAGCCAATACTGTTCTGCTTTTGTTTATGTAAGGTCTTCTGCTGATACTATACCCTTGGGAAATGGTAATGGCTACGGTTACAATAGGGGATTTACTACCACCTCAGTTTGCTGCAGCAATACTGACCGTACCTCTAAAAACAATCTCAGAAATGTCTGGTCCATGGGGAATCTTGCTCTGTCCCACTTGCAAGCATGCCAGTGCTTACCTTTTCCTTCTTCAGCTCATTTCTGTAAAAGAGACATTCATAACTCTGAGCTCCTTACCAGTGAACCTAATCCAGCAAGTATCCAAGACATTCAGGAAAAGACACTTTCATAGCATTGGAATTTTTCCATGCCAGCACTTTTTCCTGCTAAGATAAATGGCTTTTACTTACAGAGCTAAAGGCTCTATTCTTTTCAAAATGCTTCTCAGCTTCAAAGCAGCAATGGAAATTGGCCATGCACCTGGCCAGCTGATCCAGCCTGGAGTCAGCCAAACAGCAAAAGGTGTCTTTCTTTCCTGCAGCACCAAAAAGTGCTGTGCAGTGGACAAGCAGTCTGGAGGGCTGATATAAACAGGCGAACACTTAATTAATCAGAAGGTATTTAAGCAGGGTCCAGTCAGCACAGTGGGTTGAATTTCCAAACTGGGGGCTGTGCCCAGGACACACCTGCCATGTTGGGTGCCAGATCATGGAAAAGTCTTCTCCGTAAAGATTTACCTGAGCAGGCACTGAAGGACAGACCCCTGCAGCAGCTTGGGAACAAGCCAGAACTGGAAATAGCTACACCAAATCCCCTCCATGCACAGATTCCCTCTGGCATGAGTGAGCACTCCTGCAGATACTGGATGGAAGATGATTTTATTTTTATCACAGGGGTGGACTAGGGCTCCAGATGATGAGACATGTGTGTCTTTCTCATGAGACAAGTTTAGCAAACACTGTTCTGAAAGCAGTGTTGACAAAATTGCTTTTGGCCTTGGAGAGAGAAGCACAAGGCAGAGGAGGAGGAAGAGAGAGGAAGCACACTATTTGGAGGAGCTGGCCACTGTACATGGACACCTGCAAGGGAGTTCATGTTTGCGTGCAAGGCAATTTGCTTGAACTCCAAGCAAAAGCCAAGAGCAGCTCCCAGCTCNACAGAGATGCCTAGAAAGTCCTGGGAGATCTTGGAGCTACCCGCGCCTTCCTCCAAAACCCTTCCTTCTGCATCTCCCTGATGACTGGGACCACCCATTTCTCCCCACCTTGCTTACCACCCTCCATCCCCAGCAAGTCTTTCCTGGCAGGGCTCCTGCTTCAACCACCCCGTGGCTCCTGGCTGTTCAGCGCTGAGACTGTCTGCAGGAGGTTGCACAATGCTTGGCCACATTCAACTTGACCCAAGCAGGGGTTGTTTCTCTCACTTTCGAGAGCCACAGCCATAAAAAGAGACGGAATTTGCTGGCCAAGGAGAAGCCAGGGCAAGCTGATGCAGTGCAGGCTCCCGAGGTCAGTGGCTGCAGCTCTGTGCTGGGGGAGGACATGCAATGCCTAATGTGGAAATGTTTGTGTTTGGAGCAATATATAGTTACATTTAGCCCCTAGCAGCTGCAGAGGCTGTTTTCTGTAGCACACAGTCCTTGGCCTATTAGCTGAAGGCCTGACAGTGACCAGATGTGGAGAGGAGAGTCTACAAAGCCTGCAGTCGTATTTCTCTCTTTGACAAGATCCCAACAATATCTTGCCTAATAAGTCTGGCACAGAAATAATCATTTAAAGAGCTAAAAAACACAACATCCACAGCCCATCTTTACAGCCAGAAGGGAAGTTTTGTGAGGCTTACAGTCTAATCTTTCACCGTCCCAAGTGCTTCCCTCCTACTTCACAAACAGTGGGTGATTTATTTCCCAAATGGCTGGACACAAGCCTTCTCCATGTAATTGCTCAACAGGGAGACTGCACCTCTGCAGCCAAACTTGGCCTCTGGCAGCAGCTGCACAGGGAAGCAGAAAGCAGCAGAAGACACCACCCTGGGTCTGCAGAGCCAGCAGGCTCTTCTGGTGGGGGGTATGCCTAAGTCAGCAGGGGTTTACCCCCCTCTCCACACCTCTGATGCCCAGACGAGAGCTGGTCCCTGGGGCAGGCAGCCCTAACCCTGCCGCTGAACCGCAGTGTGCACACACACACCGGCCTGCACACCTCTTGTGCTGTGGGAAGGACAGGCTGTACTGTCACAGTGAGTGTCCCAGCAACACCCCGTGCTCCACAGATTAGCCTTAACTTGCTAAATTAAAAAACAAAGCAAAACAAAACAAGGAAACTTGTTAGGTGCTTTCTGAAGACCCAGAGAACTCTATCTTTGCTGGCAGAACTGGGTGTTGGATCAACATCAACACCAAGAAACATAAGTTGCGCTCCACTGATTCACGCAGTTTATGACCTTGGCTGGCTGATAAGCCCATGTAGTATGATTTTCTGTGTTTTGCAGACTGCAGGTACCAGGTGTTGTTGAAGGTCAGCGTTGAGGAAAGGGCTCTCCCACAGTCAGGAGAAAGTTACAGAGAATGATTTTTATGCAACATAAGCTTGTAGATGATTAACAATTTTCTTTCAGTTAACCGCAAAGTTAATAGTTATTCAAAGCACTCCATTGTAATGGGAGTGGAGATGGGGAGACGTACTACATTAACCTTTAATCTTAGACTGTGTAATAAAAATTAAAATGGAATATGGCACATGAGTATGATTAATTTGGCTTGCAAAGGGAGAGGGTGTCAGCATATGCTTTGCACAGGAGTGTTTCCTTCTAACAGCAGGGTGCGCTGATGCAGGTGAGGATGTGCCACAGGAAGGCTGCACTCAGTGTTCAGTCCTGTGTTTTCAGCTTTTTTTTCAAGATCAAAATCCATCTTATTTCAAAATCCACCTTGTTAACTCAGCACCTCCCAAAAATCTCTAAACTTTAAGGAGTAGATAGACTTTTTTTTTAGTTGTGAAGGGGAGAAGGAAGAAAGAAGGGCAAACCTTGGCAATTTGAAAGAGTGAAAGAAGGCTATCATCAGTGAAACATCTGTTAGCCTGCCCCCATGCAGCGCACAGCTCCACGGAGAAGGATGGAGGACTTCCCAAAAAGCTATTCCTTCCCGAAGTGCCCCTCACCCTGCCCTGGCTACCTCTCAAGTGAGCAGCCATGGTTTGAGCTTGGCACTAAAGACAGCCAGTGGGGTTTCCCTGCCCGGGGCTCACTAGAGCCTCCCAGCCTCAGGCTATGTCACGGCAACATTTCCAAGCAGTGCTGTCCCGCTGATACTCATGGAACCATCGCCATATGCACAGGGGCTTGCTGGAGTCCATGATAATGAGTTTATTTTCTTTTTGCAAGCTCAGTGACAAAATTTTGGAGAGAAAGAAGAGCATGGGAGACAGGGTCAAAAGGGAAACTTTGTGCTCATGGTATTCCCCAGCTCAGCTCTGGGGTTTGGTGGGGCTTTTCAAAAGTGTTGCAAAGCCTGGATGTGGACTTGTCTTTCCCCTTTTGTCCTTACCACTCCCCAAGCCTGCCAGAAGTCCCTTGCCTGATGTCACCAATGGATTTGACCTGGGCAGCTCACGGCCAGCACAAGAGCTGAGGGACTGGGTTTATTGGGATGAATCAGAAATGTTTTCAAGGCAAATTCCTCCTACAGTTTGGACACACCTTAGTGAGCCTGGAAACTTGTTTTCCTGAGGAGCCAGCACTTCCTTGTCCCAGCCAGAAGTGGAAGTGTTAAGCCAGCATAAGTGCCTGGTTACTTTTATGAGTATTTTCTCAGCTATGGGTGTTTCCATGAATCATGCTAAATCTCCAGCTGTCTATAAGTCAACATGCATTTCCCAATGCTTTCTGCATTCATTTGACAGCCGTACCAATATAATGTGTGCATTAAGAGGGAAAGCAGCCAGCTAATGAGAAGGCAGTTCTGCAGGCTGATGTGCACTGGTTTCCCTGACAGCCAAGCAGAGTGACCCCACACACCAGCACACCCCTGGCCCCCCCTGTGAGGTTGGGGTCTCCCCCTCTTCCAGTCAGCCCGCAGCAAGCCAGGCCTCGCAACAGGAGGCATGCTGGCCAGAGAGCAGGGAGAAGAGGTGGCTATTCCCCTTGTCAGTCCAAGATGCAGCTTGCAGACAATGAGAAATCTAAATACCTCCACGGCGTGCCTGCTGATCCCGGTAGTCTGCCTGCCTTTTGTGCAGGGATCCTCTGTGTGGAGGATGCAAGGATCCTGCTCTCCCTCTGCCCAGGGGTTGTTTACTCCCTTCTGTCTCCACAGTCAGTGCTCAGCATTTTCAAGGCAGTGTTTGCTCTTGTGCCTTCCTTTCTGACACCAAGCTCTGTTTTGGTTTTGACAAGCCCCAGTGGAGCCGAGCCCCAGCGACCACAGAAGGGCAGGCAGCTCTCAGCTGAGCTTGGAGGGAGCACAGAAGCGTGCAGTGCTTACAGGCAGCATGAATGAGGCCCTCTACAAGCCCATGCCCAGCAGCTCTGATGGGCATATCCTTGAAGTCTCTCAGTCCCAGTCATCCTGCTGAGACCCAGGGTGGATCAGCAGAGAGGTGGCAGGGCAAGGCAGGAGGGTATGTCCTGTTCAGCATTAAGGCAGGTCACACAAAGTGTGTTTCAGCCCAGGCTGAGAAAACACCACATGTTCAGTGTATTTCCCTTTGAGAAATGGGGTTAAGAAAGAATGAAGTCATAAACTTAAGGATATACATAATCACATATCTATAATGGCTCTGTAATTGCTGGGCTTTTGTGCACAGTTAATCTACAACCTGGCTAACCTGTGTCAAGGTAATGGAGAAGCAGCGACAAATGTATGCCATCCTCCCACTTCCATACAGCCACTGCCTCCAAACATTATAAAGAAAATTAAAATGAAAGAGTTACCTCCAAAGGTCTGCAGGATTAGGCCTTTTATATTTTCCAAGGCCATGGTGCATCCTGATACCTGGAGTTGCATCACTGCTGGGTGATGCTGAATCAGCAATGCCCCACAGAGTCACACAGCACAGGGCACAGCACCTAGGGACAGGGGAGCCTTGTGCTATCACTTAGCCCAGCTGTGCTACCAAATTTTGGCAGGACCCCATTAAAAAATGCTTCTACATGAAATTTGTTTCCAGGGAGAACCCAAACATCTGGAACAATATGCACTCCAGAGCAGACTGGGAATAGGAGCAGGCCTAGAGCAGCTGACTGATGACAGAACCAAATGCCCAAGATGTTTTCCTGGAGTAAAAACAGGCCTCGCTTTTGCATCAAGAGACATGCAGCCATCCTCTCTGGTCTCCCTCTGTGCCCCTATAGATGGTTGTGCATCCTAAAGCCCCAGGAGCCCCCACAGCAAGCACAATAGCGGGGTTGAAAGTCAAGGGCATCCACACAACGGTATTTCCCTGCAGCAACACTGACACCACGCCCCTGCATACACAGCAAGGTCTCCACAGGACGCCTGCTACACCTGCTCTGTGAACAGACTTATCAGCCTCCAAGGCTTCAAAACTGGTAATCTATAAAAGCCATGAGTCACTCCAAAAAAATCTCACATCCTTCTCTACTTCAAAGCATTTCCTAGAACTGTACCGACTATGAGGCCTTGAAGACACAATTGTTTTTTGAAATTAAAAATTCCCCCTCCTAGTCTTTTGCAGCACCTTCTGAAATGTCAGTATTTTGCTGTGTATATCATGTCTAAAAAGTTTCTCAGCAGAAAAAGGATCCTAACAGCAGAGGAAATGGGAAAAGGGGAGCTATGTCAGCTGAAAAGTTCATCTATTATAACACAGAATGCACTCTTTGCTCTTGGAAAGACAGCTTCTACTCTATGGGGATAAGCAGACAACTGAGAAAAGGGCAAGGGAAGCCTGATGCTTCTCATGCTTTCAGTCCACTGAGGACAAGAGAGCAATGCTGGTATCATCTGACCTTGAAACAGGGACTGAAGAGAAAATATGACACTTGAAGCATCTTCAGAAAGAGGCCATTTTTGTCTCCATAGCCCAAGGGGGCCTCCATTTTCCTGGCAGAGGAGAGCACAAAGCCAGTTTGTCAGCCCAAGATGCAAGAGTTTCCAGTAATGAGCTCAGAAAATAGGCTATGGGGAACAGAAGTTGGGCATAACTAACCCCCCAAGGGGCAGCTGCCTGGAGTTGGATGCCAATAAAAGGACCCTGAGAGACCTGCAGGCACATGGGCTGGTTAGAAGAGAGAGGGGAGAGCTGCAGATAGACTGGGGTGCTCTGCAGCCTACCAGAGGCTCCTGCTGCCTGGGAACTGAACACTGCTGGTGGCCTTGGAGGTGTAACATTGGTCCTAGGAGAAATTACTGCCTGGTCTGAGCTTTGCATGGCTGTCACATGTGTAACAAGCAAACTCTATCTGTAGTAATCTGTTTCGTTGATATCTGCTGTACTGGAAAGTCAATAAAATTGACAATACCCCCATGAGATTGTTGTTCCTTGGTCACATATACCAAAAATATTGATTTCTCTGGGGGAAAAAAAAAATATATACGAAGGGACAAGGCAAGAACTTTATTCTTTACGTGTAAGTGAAAACATTATTAAGAAAAGCTTTTGTCAGGCAGGACACCCACTCAACTAGCATTGTGCTTGACGAGATCCTTAGAGACCCTGCTCTGCTGGGTGTACCAAAGGGAGAGGAGGATGCTTAATGCATGCATCTTCATTGCTGCCTCTCTTGGGCGAAGCACTGAATTCTCCTTCTCTTTCTCCCTGGGCTTCTCTGTTGACAGATTACACCAAAAAAGCCCTTTCATAAAGCTCCGTTAGAATGTCAGTGCATGCAGCGAGGGCCACTGAAATATTCCCAAAGCCACAGACAAAGCCGACAATTTGCAATATTTTAGCATAAGCTCTGACCCCATATACAGCAAAACAGACGAATGGCACTTCCCCCAGGGCAGGAATCTCATCTGAAGTTGCTGACAACTCACTGTTTATCTCATTGCTGTACCACTCTTAATCACTGTTTGAGATGAACTTTTTCTAACCCATATTCCAGTCTGAAGATGTCCAGAAGAAAGACCCTTGACCTCTCTCCTGGTAGCCTTCTCAGCTCCTGGCAGCGCTGCCTGTCAAGATGCTTTGCGTTTGCAGGGCAAGAGGAGCGGAGCGGGTGGTCTGAGCCAGGCTCTGTTCCCCACTGCCCCGTGAGGAGCCTGCCTCGGGGCAGGCAGCAAGGCCTCCAGCTGGGAAAAGAGCTCATGACAGGAGTAGCATGCCCAGACTCTTCAACTTCTTGAAAGTTCATCTCTGTTTGCTCCTGTTGTTAGCTCTGAAGCAGGAACAAAGCAGCAGACGCACCACTTAGTCAGTTTTGGTATTGCACAACTGAAAGAGAATAGGAAAGCACCCCCAGGAACTGAGCCAAGACCATAATGGAGACTGATTAAGCAATACATGCACCTGGCTGTCAGAAGTGTAAGATACTCTCTCCTTAGTAATTACAGAGCAATTATGAAGTTAACAGCAGTTCCAATAAGGACATGTATTTCACAATACAATTTTGTTCACAATCCATCAGGAACAGTCACACCAAGGAGATACAGCTCTGAAACCAAACTGTCCTTACCCCTACAGGCATAATCCTCTAAATGCCAATCCTTGGTGGGGTAGTATCTTGCACTAAGTTGCAACTAAATTGTTAGTTATTAACAGGATGTCATTGAAATGTACTTCAATGTGTCTGTAAAAAAATCTCAATTTTAAGATAGATAATAGAAGCCAAGATAAGGTGAAGAGTTTGTGTTTTAGGTTTTTACAGGCTTAGTTAATCTATATTGTAATTCTGTAAAACCATAAACAGATTAAAGCTGGATTTCAATACCTCTGAAGTCATCAAAGTCTGTTCTGCATTGTCTGGATGAAAAGTTTCAGAATTTGTGACTCTTTATGGTAGTAAAATTACAATGATCTTGGTTTCTCTAATCCATCCAAGGAGTAAACAGGGAACAGAAACTGTTTTAAGGTCCGGAACAGATCCACCTCTGAATCTGAGATTCTAATTCAAACTCAGTTCTGTTGAAGTTTGCAAAATCTGACTTTCACTGAAATCCAGCTTTGTTTCAAAGTACTGAGATCTGCCATTTTGCACCCTGTTCTAAGAGAGAAAAACCAGCTTACTCTGCCCCAAGTACTGCGTGGCAGCACAAAGTGGAGGTCACCTGTGGTGGCATTGTTCTGCCATTGCACTGGCTCACAGCCAGGAGGAACACTGCACCATCACCATCTGCTAACAAGGACTAGAAATTATTGAGCAAGTGACCCGGATTGGCTGCTTCAGTGCCCGGCCAGACCCAAGCCTGGAACATGTTGCCCGAGTGCATGTGACAGAAGTGCCCACAGGGCACTCTGGTGCCACTGAACTGGATTTCCAAGCACTGCAGATTCACAGGCAGGCTATAAGCCTTCCCACAGCCATACACCCATCCAGACAGGCAGTGAGATTTTAGAATTGTCCATTTCCCCCACCTTGCTCTACTGCTACGTTGCAGATGAGCCCATATCCACAGACACAAAAGAAAGGGTGACCCAGGCTACAAAATGATGAACACAAAGCATTCAAACCCATGAGAGAGGAAGAGAGCACACAGAACATGGATGGCATCGGATGAAGAAATGCTGCTAATGTGTGCATAAAAAACACTAATTGCATTCTCTGAGGGGCTTTCTGGGCAAGAGCAGCCAGCCAGGAAGTCTTCCATCAAGACTAGCATTAATCTCCTCACTGTCTCTTTCTCATATCTTCTTTCAGGCTTTATTTCATTCAAGTAGTGAAACCTGTTGTGGTTTACTTTGATAAAGGTAGAGCCAGCCACTCAGGGTGTTCAGACAGTGGGGATGTTTTACTATCTCGCTGCATCGCCAGTAGGGCTGAAAAGGTGCTATTGTGGTTTGACAGCTAAGGGAATATGTGATTCTATCAAGAGGTATCCAAATATCTAAGTGCTCTATAAAGATTAAATAATTAATTATCAGAACTCCTGACAGAAATATAGCCAAGCATTATCCCCATTCTCCACACAACAAGGATATTTTTGTAATGAGTCATGGTTATAAGAGCTACCCAAGGATTTTTGTGAGCTAATGAACTAAAGCACAGACACTGTGAAAGCCAAAGTATGTGAATGCCCTCTAAATGGGTAGACAGGGGCTTGAGCTCATGGAAGACATATAATACTACGTATGAGCTCAACGTATACAGTACACGGAGCTCAACGGCATTTGGAGGGTTCAGAGGAGAAACAAGGTGTCCATGGAAAATTCTTAAGTTTCTATCCTCTTTTCGCTTCATCCCCTTTGACCACCACACATCACCAAGGAGTTTTTTAGTTCAAATTATTTATGGGATGAATTTTTAGCAACTACAGCTAAAGTAATGGTTGTAAATACATGTAGGCATCTGTGTGTATACATGCATAGGCACACACAGAATTGCACTGCTAGTCTTCATAAAGTTAGCAAAGGCTGCAATACTCCAGATACAACATCTCAGTGCCTTTCCCCCTAGTGTCCTGTTATGTCATCTTTTTAGTTGCTTTATATATGTTTAGATCATATCTCTGAGGAGAAGAATGCATCCTTTATACATTTCTCTGATGTGCTTTTGAGATTAGAGACACCGAGTTGAAATAACTCGTCTCTCCATGAAGAGCATGCTACATTTGTGTGTTTTATGGTGGGTCCCTGGCAATGAGAACCTTTAAAGGCAAAGAACTAGAAACACAAACCATAGATCACCTTTAAATGACAACATTTCAGTGCATTGTGCTTGCTGTGCTGTTGCCTTTAAAGGAGCCACAGAGGAAAGACACAAGCAGGGTAAGGTGGTGGAGAGCTCAGCAGTCAGACCACCCCTAAACCACATCTCCAGGACCTAGTGTCCCCTGCTGCTGATGTGTGGGTACATCATCTGCACCAAATTCCTACAGGCCGAGTGGCTGGACAAAGAGCACCTGCACAGCCCCTGGGAGGCTCAAAAGGCCTCCAGACTGACAGCTCTGCACATCATGTTTTCTTCTCATCCCCTGATACTGCTTTTATTTCCCCATTGGCCCTCTTTCTCTCACCAGTTTTGCTTAGCAAACTTAGAGTTAGCCTCTTCCTCTTGCCTCAATCTAGATCCACTAACATTACTTTTTTCTTAAAAAAAATTTAGCTTGCTTTGAGCATTGCCCTTTTTATAGACAACTTAATGAAATAAGGTACAGCTGTCCTGATGCTGTCTCCACACCACCTGGGAGAGTAGTGCCAGTGCTATCTGCCCAGGTGAACAGGAATTCATTCAAAACCCCCCATGGTTTGATGAGGACAGCCAAGACAGTGTCCTAAAGACCAAGGGAACCTTTGGGCCATGAGGACCACACGCTGTGCCGGCAAGGAAACTACCCAGCCCTCTCCTGATCACTGCCATGCTGGCACTCCATCCTGCTACCATTGGGTCAACTCTGTGGGGCCCCAGCGCTGCTTCTTTCAAGTGGGTGTCATTCGTTTCCTCTCCGTATCACATTTAAAGGCAGTATTCATCTTGTCATATCTTGCAGCAGTTTCCCTGTGGCAAGTTGCCGAGGATGATGCTGGGATGTTTATTTCACCCTTTTGTTAAAAAGGATGACAGGTTTTTGGATGAGCCTGTCGCGGTTTGTAAAAGCAGAAAGGAAAAAACAAGTTGGTTCAAGGTGAAGAAAAAGAGGTATAGACTGAGAACATTTCTGAGGCACCTGGACTTGCACTAGGAAGGATTTGTTCCCTTGTGTGAGCACAGTTCCAGTTTTGACACCACTGCCTCCCACTTTGACAGAATTGGCATGCTCACCAAATCATTCTGCAATCCCTGTGCACACAACTTTCTGGAAATTTGTCTTCATATCTTGATGCAAACTGCCAGAACTGGGATTTTCTTCCCCCTGGTTTGTTTTCTTTTAATATGATACCATTACTTAATGGAAGTTTTGGGAGGTTGTGTTAACTTTCTGTTGAAAGAGAAAAGAGTCATCCAGTGGCATTGATGCTTTGGAACAAAGAGAGTATTAACAGTGAAGGGCTGATGTTTCCTGGCACTGCATGGGTCTGAAAGGATGCAGTAGCTTATTTAAAGTGTCGTGGCCCTCCCTGCTCTGAGGAAGGAGTTTATGCTGCCTGAACATCACCTCTGCACTGGTTCCAAAAGTAATAGGGTCTCCCCTTCTCTTCTTCCTCCTCCTCCTCCTCCCCACAGGCATGAAGCTCATGTTAGCCTATTACACCCAGCACTTGTCATTCCTACATTTGCTGAGATGAAGGGTGTGCTGGGACACAGTGTCATGGTCATGAACACTGACCTAATACAGCATCCCTGCTGAAAGCTTATAGTCTTATCTTGCCTCTTGTCGCTGCTCCTACCTTCCTGCCACGTGCTTGGTATCAGACTGAGGGCTCATGAACCTGTGGGGTGAATTGCTTCTGCTCATCCACCCTCTGGAGACTGAGCACGGCCTCACTAAGTCATTCATTTCCACCTGGACCAATGAACTGCTCCAGCTCATAGTGTGGCTGCAGGAGAGCTCATACAGCACTCTGTGGCACATGAACCAGGGAAAATGCAGAAAGACCCTCTTTTGAGGTGATGTCATCATGACTTTAGGTGAGCTTGATGGTGGCCCAACACTCCAGCCTGAGGGTCTGGACTTGGCAAAGGATGCCCTGCCCCTGTTGCAGTGGTGCAGCACCAGATCTGGGTGGTGCTTGGCCTTGCAAAGGCTTATGAAGTGTGCTTAGTTTCCACTCTGCCGCATTTGCAGAAAATGTAAAAATACAATTTTGATCCAGTTAAAGTGCTTAACCTTGATCCGCTTTTCAGTCAGATTTCCCAAGGGAACAGGTCATGAAAGGTGCAAGAGGATGTTGGGATCAAGGATGTGAGAGCATGGAAAAGAGCTGAGGTTACAGCAGTAATAAGGTGGAAGACATCTGAAAGTTAGAGGGAGATGGGGTCTTGAGAAGGAGCTGTCAATACTAAATGGGGTAGGAAACTATAGGGGACACAGTGGAGCAAACATTTCAGTGGGGTTGCAGAACACAAAGGACATAAATTTGTAATAAAAAGGGCTTTTTGAATTCCATAGCTCATGGAACCAATGACTTTTGAAATCCAGGCATTCTGCACACAAATGCACTGGATGAATCCGGCTACAGCCCAAAATTGCAGGAAGCAGATTTATCATGTGAAGTCAGCTCTCCACTTAAAACAACTGGTCACTGCCTCTGAACAAGAGTCTAAACCAAAGCCACAGATCCAAAATACCCTGAATCTTGGGAAATTGTAGTCTGCAGCTGGGGCCTCCTGTAAACACTGCAAACATCAGCATTTCAGACCAGCCAGCCAGCTGCAGATGCCAAATGAAGACTATTTCCCAAGACATCCGGCTATTTGTCTGGCAGTGGGCTACATGTACAGTCCCACTCTTACACAGCTCATGTCAAACAGAGAATGATGCACTGTTCACCCCTGATCAGCCCACCAACATCTCAGCATACGGACAAGCAGGAATAAATTATTTGTTTCCACCATCCCCGGAGAAGACGGGGACCAGCCCCCAGCTGGCCACCAGCAGCCTCAGTAGGGATACGGACCCAGTGAGCATTGTTCAGAAACAAGTATTCACTGCTCCCACAGAGGTTAGTTTTGGGGTTTCCAAGCTGGACAGTTTACAAGGTCAGGATTGCACACACTGTGGAAACAGCAACAGCCCAGGTAAGCAGCAGGACCCCGAAGGGAGGAAATCCCATATCTTGATGGAGATGTGTGTGATTAGCAGTTGCCACTGACCCAGCTCTCCCTGCTGCTGACCTCATTGGCATCACAGGGTAGGCATCGCTGATGTGTATTGGTCTCCTTCTGATCCCAGTGAAGCCAAGAAAAAATTCAGCTTCTTTAAACTCCCAGGGAAGCAGTGGAGAGCTGTGTGGTTTTGCAATACTCCACCAATGGGAAGAACACTCCAGCATGCCTGCCAACAGCCCCTAAGAGCCAATTTCCTGGTTTCTGCAGTGCAAGGAGGGTGTGAGCAGGTATGAACCACTACAGGCATTAGGGTGCATCACACACACCATGGTAAACACCTACAAGCATGCAGAGCCAGAGAAATCTTTGCCTCAACCACTTTAACACAAAGGGCTTCTTTGGCCAGCGCTGTCGTGGTCTCCCTGTGCCCCCAGACAGGCAGGGATGGATTACCCATGGCCAAGGGTGAGGCACCCAGAACAGAAAGGATAAGAAGCCTGGATCATCCTGAATGTTGTCAGCTAGGCACATAGCCTGGTTGTTGGCACACACCACACTTGGGCCCTTCACCCTGGAAAGGTAACCCCAGCACCTGGGTGTCTTTATTGCTGCTTCCCAAGGGGTGACCTACCTCTTCCAAATGCAGGGAGAAGGGGTGGAGCAGTCGGCTCAAAGCAAATGCGGGGCTAGGACTTTCCATTCTGCGTGAGTGAGTTGTATTGTAACATTAGAGTCTTGGAGCTCTTTCTAAAAGATCTTCCTAAGGTATCTGAGAGCTCTTCCTGTTTCTGAGCAGCCCTTCCCGCGCCCTTTTGATCTCATCTGAGAAGTATAGCCCTTTTCAGGTCTGTAGTTGCTCTCAACAAGCACACTATGAATTCCTGTCCTGACCGAGAAAACAGTAGTTTGCTATCATTTTCACAAGGTGCTGACTTAGCTACAGAGCCTTTGGGCAGACTACAGTAAATTTACTGCACTTCTCAAAGTCTATTTCCTTATGTGCAGTGAGCTGTCTGATAGAGGTACTGACAGTTCCTGTGCCTTTTCTTCTCCCTACCAGCCAATTTGCAGTGTGAGAAAGATGAGATCTTAAAAACGGACAATTAGCACCCTTACTAATTACCGGTACTAAACATCTCAATTAGCAGAGTGCCCGAGGGGGCCTTAACCAAAGCTGGAGCTCTGCTGTGCCAAGTTTCAGGTGGTGCTGTTCCTGCCCTCATGTGCAAGGGGTTACCGGAGACCCGCAGTGCTAACCTGACCTGGGTTGGTTTTCAAAAGGGAAAATTGAAGAACAGTGACCTCCAGCTATCACGTGGCAAGCAGAGCCAGTGTCATTGCAATTCTTCTAGGAATTTACCCTCCACATGCTCATCAGATTCATTTTGGGTTTGCCCTCCACTGGCCTTTGCTACTAAATGCCTTGGCAAATTACTCTACATTATGAAGTACACATCCCCAAGGTTTGGTCCCAATTTGCTCCTCTCTGCTGTGTTTTCCCTTCTCCCTCAATGACCAAAGCTGAGATTCCTGGGTCTCATATGAAGATGATGAACAAAAAAAGGAGATTCTCTGACTTTGAAAACATGAGCAGAGGGAAATTCTGCAAACTGTCCCACTTTTCATGAACAAAAGCTAAGCTGGGATAATGTGATCGCACAAATCAGTGGAGGATCTACAGTTAAAGTGAATGGGATTACAGAAAACTTGGACATAGCAGCTGAGAGAAGGGCTAGGAACCATGCAAAGGACCAGGTATTAGTGCAAAGAGTAGATTGGAAAGACGCTAAGTGTGTTTGAAACTCAAGAAGGTAAGAAAATATTAATAAATCAGCACCAGCCAGCAACAAAGAAATCCATTATTTATAGGGAAGACAAATAATTATACATGCAAGGTCAAAGAAGACATTCACACTGAAGTTTCTAAAGAGACATGAGAGCAGAGAATAATTGGCTGTCTAGAAAAGCCACTGCTCAAACACTGAAATCCTGTGATTTGGATGAGTAGGAACAACTGGGTCATGTTGGTCAAACACAGATAGTCCACGGATGGAACTCCAAAAGCATATGCACAGAGGAGATGGGTCTTGGTGGCACCAGGGACCATACTGTGGACCATATCGAAAACCCAAGTTCCGAAACTTTTCTGAGGCTGGAATTCAGACAACTTAGGGCAAGCTACATTTGCTGTATGGATTCAAGTTGATTATTCCATAAGCTCTGCTTTATTAGATAAATTCTTGTGTTTCTCACAGGATATTATGGTACAACCAGCAGAGGCAGGCAGCCTCGAGCATCCGAGGAGGCCAGCAGGAACCAGCTCTAGCCAGGCCATCTGGGCACAGACTCTTTCCTCACCAGCCTGAGAACCCCAGGAAGAACAAAACACTCTGGATTTGGGTATCATGGGAGCTGGAGAAATGCCACAGCCTGAGGGTGAACCTACAGCTTGCAGGAGGCAGGAGGCAGCAGGTTCACCTGACAGAGCCTGACAGAAGATGAAGCTGCCTTCTGAACTGGGAATGTTTAGATGCCACCAGTGCAAATATACTTAATAAGCACTCAGAAGCACAACAAAGAGGCACAAGGATGGATTACAGGCCTTACATAGCAAGAGATGCCTTTCCTCTGAAAGACTTCCTTGCTCAGCTCGTTTAAAGCCAGCTTGATTACCACTGCTGCCACTGGCAATATTGGTGTGGCCATCCTGCTCTTCTCCCACTACAAGCACACCATCCACATGTTCAGTTCATGCTCCTGGTGGCTCTTCCTTCCTCTTCCCACAGCCTCCCAGGGGCACACTGAGCAAAATCCCTTTCACTCGCCATTTCCCTCTCTACTAAACTTCATCCGTCTTTACAAAGAAAGACACACGCATACAAATGAGAACGCAAGTTCCCAAATTTCTGCAGGAAGATCTGATGAGCGTTTGTTTTGCTTTTCAATGTGGTATGCATGCTCCTTGTGGAAGCAGAGGGCATTTTCCCACTAGGAAAAGCACTTACTTTAAAGCCAGAAGGCCCCACGCTTACAACCACTCTCATAGTTATGAAATACTACCACTTTGGAGGGGAGAGAGAAAAAATTACTACCAAGGATGAAAATCAATTATACATTGGTAGTTTAGGTAAAAAGTCTGTTATTAGTGATGCTGTGCCAGTATATCAGCCTCATAAGGACCGCCTGGACTTCCTTCACTCACACTGGCCTGAAATAGTGGAGGTGATTTGCTTGACATGTAGAAGTGGGTCAAATACTTATCTCTAACCTATATTAGATGCATGAGGACAGGCTTTGCAGTGTTCCCTTCCTGGGAACTGGGAGTTCATGGACAACCACATGATGTTTCCTAAAACTCCAGCCGCTTGGGCAGCGCAGAATGAACTGCTGCATGCATAGAGATGCAACATGCACCTCTATGTGAAATGCAAGGCAGGGAAAGGAAAACAGATGGGATAAACTACACACTGAAAGAAAATGAGTCTGAGTATATCATGTGCACTTGGATATCACATAAAGAGATTTGTAGCTGCAAGATGGGGGTAGTTATAGGATTGAGCAGAGTGGATGTTATGCTGGAAATGTATGGAGAAATCAGGACTAGGGAGCTCCTGCTGTGACTCCCGCTGTGAAGCAGCATATGAGATGCTGTTATGACATGTGCAGTCTATTGGCCATCACTACCAACCTTTCACACAGCTCATTAGGGAAAGGTCACGGGTTATTTTTATTTTAATTCCCAAGGACATACTTGGTTTGCTTCACACACTTCCACAGAGGCTTTCAATCTACACACCCAGATCTCTCCACCCTTATAAACACAGCCATACTTAGCATGTATTCCTTTCTGCTCTTTACTTATAGAACAAAACACAAAGCCATAAAAAGCCTTCTTGAACTCCAGCTGTGCCACTTTATGGAAGCATTTGAAAACTATTACTTCTAGTGAATTCACTAAAAGTCTCTGGCATATTATCCCAGCTTTGAAGATTGATTTAGGAGGAGACTCTCATCTGGAGGAGACCCATCACATCTGGAGTGGTGCTTTGCTCCAGGAGCAGTAGCAGTGTCCTTGGAACAACTTATGGAGTAGCACCGGGAGACTCAAACTGTGATTAGGAAGTCCACCAGGATACTGAACCAGTGGACTTTATCCTCAAACCAGCCTCATCTAACAGCTGTCCATGCAAATTCACTGACAGTGTCCTTGGTAAGGCTTTCATCTCCCTCTTTTTATTATTTCACCTCCTCTTCATTATATGGACCAGCACCGTAATGCTTCTATCCTCGGGGAGGTCACCCTCTTGTAATAACATGGTACTTTCCTTCCTGTAGCCAATCCTGGATCCTGCTTTTAATATGGCAAACATCTGCTTCAGGATGGTTTATCCCTTCTGTAGAGGAGATAAAAGGACAGTGTCGGTAGGTGACTTGTCCAAAGTCATTCAGTAAAGCAGTGTCAGACCTGTGGTGAGGCACTGGGACATTCTGGATTCTTCTACATGGCTTGTCAGGACTTTGCACAGGAAGAAAGTTTCCATGTTTGTCTTTTCTGAGTTACTCTCACGTGAGGAGAAGAAAGGACTTTCTTAATTTAAAAAATCGCGTACCCCTCCCATAATGTAGAAATTTGTCCTTTTATGACTAAACAAGCCTGTAGCTTGCCAAAGCAGGGTTCCCAACAATTGTCCTAGCATTACAGTAAGTAGCAGGCACTTTGGACTGTTGCTGGAGATAAATACACATTGTTCAGAAAGATAATGGTACTTTGCATCTGGTTACAGTTAATTCCAGCACTGGTTTCCTCCCAGGCAACTTTCTTTCCTATTTAATGTTTGTTTAAACCTTCTTTCTGTGGATGAAGTGGTTGTTTATTAATATGATACTAATTTATTGATTTCATCACTTTTGTCATGTCTGTATTTTTCCTTCTTCAAAACACTTCACTTATATTGTTATAAGGAAGAAAATACATTGGCGAGGAAGTTTCTGTCTGTACATTTTCTTAATGTGCTCTGAGATGTGACCTTAGAAGGTCACAGCCAGACTTGCTTTCACCTCAAATAATATCCATCTCACTCTACCCAACCTCCACAGATAACTTGGACAATGCTAAATACTATTTGACACATTAAAACCAGAAGTTGCCATAAACAGAAATACTTAAAAATGAAAAAAGCACTATTCCTCCAAGTATCTCAGCACCTTCTCCAAAGGCAAAGAGGTGTCTCATTTCACAGATGGGAAGATGAGGAGCAGAGAAATTAAGTGTGGGGGGCCACCCACAAATCATACGAGGGAGGAGTTGCAGGGAGCACACTCTGCTGCTGCTGGGGTCTCACACTCATCCTTCTCTATACCCAAGAAGGTCCCAGTGATATCAGGCTGTATCAAGGCGTTTAAACCGGCACAGGATGGATGAAAGAGATCCATGTATATTTTGTTCCCTCCTCAACTGCCTAGAGAAGGTTCCAAGCATGTGTTCTGCCACTCCTACATCTAAGATGAAGCAGGAGGGAATGATTTTTTTGCATTAAAATGTATGAAATTGTGGAGACTGCTCCAATATTTCAAGGAGCAAAGAAATACGGACTGTAAGTGTTCCTCTGAAGTATAATTAGCTGCAACACATAGACGCTTCCTGTGCATGAGTGTCCAAAATCCCTAGGATAATATTGATCTGGGGAACGGCTAGCAAGGCAGCAAGGACAGGCCACATCCTCGAAGAGGGTGAATCAGCACAGCCACATGGACATTCACAAGATGCACAGCTTTGACTCAGCTGATGCTGTGGCTACTTGCAAAGAGCGAGGTGAGGAGGTGAAGGATGGTGCCCTGGGTGAGTGCTGCATGTGGGTCCCCTGTCCATGGTGCTCCATGGCAGCACCACGGTGTGGGAGCCCGGTGGTGCTGGGTGTCTCTTAGATGTAAGCTCCTTAAAAGTGACCTTCAAACCCAAAGTGCCACTTTCATCTTTCCTCTGCTATTTGTTTGGATGGGCATGTTGCAATAACATTTATGGTAGGAAAACTGTTGTGAAGTGTGCCCTGGATGAAAGGAAACCCGATGTTATGCCTTGCTGACTTTGATGTGCACAATTCACACAGCCCTTGGTTTCCTTTTCTGTGCATCTTAACTGATTTCCCCAGTCAGCTGATTACACCTTCCCCTCGCCTCCAGCCTGACTCACTGCAAGAAGCCACAGAGAGATTTCCCCTTCATGGTGAGCCTGGATGTCTCAGATCCCAGAGCAAAAACCTCAGTGCCTGCTCAACCTCTGTTTCCAGGGGAAAGAAGTTGCATTTTCCACCCCAACAGCTTGCATTAGGGATCCTGTAAGATGAGCAAAGCAATTTTGAGCAGCCAGTTGGTTGCCCTGAGCTTTAGCCTTTGTTGCAGAACCATGACACCTTACACAGCTTGGAAAGGAATGGGGCTATAAGAGGGACCGAGGCCATAAATTTCTATAATGCCTGTTCCTTTAATTTGTGACAGAAATATGTAAGTAGGTAAGTAAGGAGTGATAGCTGAGAGCTTTCACCAATTGTTCAGACATTTAAGGCTTTTTTAAGTCTATCATCTCCGTCCCTTGAAGAGAGATAAGCCTCTCTTTTTCTACTGCTTTCTATTCCACTCCTTCCTCAGGCACTCCCTTGAGGCTCCATGTCTCAGATTTACTTCATCTATTTTTCAAGAAGAACAAGGGGCAGGTGGTGCCTGCAGAAGCTGAAAGAGAAAAGATGGACATATCTAGCACATGCCAAGAAAACAAACATGAAGTCTCTGGAGCCACCCAATCCTCTGGAACGCTGAGCAACTTGCCACTTTCTTCTTCTTGATGCACTTATTTTTATGAGCTCAAAGAATAAAGTATTGGATGTTACAGAGCAGTTGCCCCAGGAAATAATTCACTCATTCCATTGCTGCAGACTTCAAGGGGAAAAAAAAAAAAAAAGCAGCCAAGGGGGGGAAAAAGCCAGTTCCTTTGCAAAATATCCAGTTTCCCAGCAGCTCTAACAGCGTAAATGAGAAGAATGTTTGGGTTTGGTGTCCCTCCAATTCTCGTGGTTTTGTTGAGGATTTTGGAGAATGCATTTTGCTAACTGCAAGAACAGATTTATCCTCCAGCCATGTGCTGAATGGGTATACAGGCCTAAAGGGAGTCTGAAAGCATAAACATTTACTTCATAAAAGAGATTCTGCAGACAGGAAGCCAGAGACAGTTGACTCTGGGTAAGCATTTATGCTCCATTGTGAAAAAAAGCGCCCTTGTTTGCCAGCAGCCAGAAGGAGACATGCACACACTTTATGCACTGGCCCTTGCCACAGTGGACAGTGATCCAAAGGGGCCTAGGAAAAGGCTGTCCGTTGACTGAGCCATAAGTGAGGCAGTTCCAGCACTGCCATCTTTACTGCAGATGGGAAACTGGTCCCAGCTCCGCCTCTTGCTACGCAGTGGGGAAATGAAAAAATAGCTCCATAACCAGGGAAACCCCTGGAGCTTTGTCTCCCATCCAGATGTGTAATGAGATACAAGCTTGTAATTTAGCCTTTCCCATAGTAGGAATATCAATGAGGACTTCTTTCCTCTTTACCTGGCTGTTTATTTTCACTAAACTTGTTAAGAACATAAAGTTGCTGAGATCATCCTACTGACAAATTTGATTGAAATCTGCCAAATGCTGAAAGATATCTGTCAGGGACTTTCTGTCACACATACATGAACAAAGACCCCCATGAGCCTTGCTCTCTTGAGAAGCCAGGCTGCAAATGTGGCAGAAGGGAAGTGCTATTCTAAGGGGAATGATGCTACACTGGCAGTCTGAAAGATGATCACCAGCCACCCTGCATCCTGTAGGCATGTGTGGAATTTTACTAGTGTCCTGTATCCCATTAGCTTTGGGTGACCTGCATCATTTTCCAAAAAAGTGGCAGCATCTCGTAATTTTTCATTACAACTGCAAATCCCAACATGGAGCAAAGAAAAAAAGCAAGAGTTGCACACAAAATGAAACATGCTCTGGCAGTATCTTGGCATTGCATGCTACTTATATTTTTCCTGAAAAATGAATAATTAGGAGGTTCAGCCCTATCTGCCAGGAAAACTAAGCACAGACGAAGTTGAAAGAGGATGTAGCAAACACTTCTGCGACTTCCTACCAGCCAGGAGTTTGCCCAGGATGAAGAGGCCCGAACCTGTGCTGGGCAGCACATACACCGAGATCACTGCACCACATGGCTCCTTAGCTGATGACAATCCCCCAGCAGAGCATCATGCATGCATATGAAAGCAAAATGCTGACAAAGCCCCCGGTATTTTATTTTTTTTTTCGTGGCGTAGTGTAGAAGTGATGGAGCTGTACTTGGTCTGGACAATTGCTAATGTTTTCGTTTTTCCCTTTCTAATGTCACTGCTGCTTGACTGTTCAAACTACAGCTCCAGGCACTGAGGAAGAAGTTTTAGGAGCCTACTCACCGCGAACACTTTTCCTCTGCTACCCGCCAAGGTCTGACTATGTGGGAATTGGGGACACAGCGTAGCAAGTCTTTTAACCGATCACCAGTCTGCTTTTCCTTGGATATGTATGAATGTATTTGATGGGTTGTTTTGAGATCTTAACTGCCAATTTGTATTTGTAGAGGAAAGCCACTAGATTTAGAGAAAGTAGATTTCGTTTGGGATTTCAGCCACAAGATCCCTTATAAGACCAAGACTTTGCAGATCTCAGGTGATGAAAAACCATGGTTGGTTGCAAATACTGCTCTATCTCAATAAATGTCAAAGTCTGTTGAAGGACAGTCACAACCTATGCGCAGGATAAGGAGCTGAAGAGCCAGTGAATCATCAGCATTATCATTACTGCATACAAATCCAAGCTGTTGAATCACTGCCTTTCAGTGGCGCTTTTCTCCCCATTGCCTTTCCAGATCTCTTTAGTTTTCTGTCCAGATGAAGAAAAGACTGTGCAAATTTCAGGCTTAATGGTAGAGAGTCTCATGCACAGAGGATGCACACAGGAAGCAAAGGGGAAACTAATCTTCCTACGTGCCTGCCTTATCAGTGAATATGGACTAGCATTTCTTGAGGGCATTTCAAAAGAGAAGCTTCACAGAGGTGCTCTGAACTATTCCCTGCAGGAGCCTCTTTCTCTCTGCCAGGTAGCCTAAGGCTTGCCTTTATGGAAACCTCTTTAGATCGTGTTTCTTGGGGCTGATATTGAGGCTTGCTGTCAAGCCAAGAAAATCTTCCTTCATCTGCTTCTACTCAAGCAGCCCAAACCCTCCCCAAAGGCAATGAATAGCAGCATCCTCTGTTGTAAAGGCCTAAAACTTGGATCAGCACCAATCACTTAAAGTTATAAAGAGGAATCATCCTACTTGATGAAGCAGGCCTACAGCCCAGGGAAGTTGTGAAATCTTCATCCTTGGAGATATGCAGAATGTGCCTGAGCAAGGCCCTGAAAAACCTGATCTCCCTGTGAAGTTCTGAGCAGCAGTTTGGACAAGAAACTTCCAGAGCTTCCATGTGTTCCACAGTGTAGATTTAAGCAAGAAACTCTACTGAAACAGAGCACTATATGGTACACATTCCTCCCCATGTGGAGAGGAATAGAACCAAACAGCCCAGGGCAGATAGTGGTGGTACGTAACACAACTAAGGAAGACATCAATCAGGTACTGCAGAGATGAGTACCTGCCCAAAGCAGACCATTTACCAAATATTCTGTTGCCACCAGCACTTTCTGCAGCCTCCATAGCTGCTGCTGAAACGAAGGCTGCTATCTTGGCTAATTACTGGTTCGTAAGTTGTTATGTGGCCAGCAGTGAGTCTCAGGATTTAAAATAGGCAAGGATATGCAAGACCTGAAAAGCAAATGGTCCTCATGGGGCTGTTACTCTCCAACAGTTAACCCTCAAAATTATTAATTTCAGAATTCCCAGGTTTACAAGCTCCAGGCTTCGTGGTTATTTTCAGTCACTGCCAAAATAAAACTCAGTTTCCACATGCATACACTTTCCTCAGACTCTTCCCCCCTACTGGTCTCATCAACATTTTCTATCAGGAAACCCATTATTTATACTCTTCTGGCAAAGACATTATATTTCATCAGTGTTGCCAGCAATGCCAATTTCCCTTCCTTACAGTTCTATCCTAAACTGTTTTCATTTCTCTCATCTTGTATTTCTCAGTAAACCAATAAAGCACAAATTCTAAGCCTTCCAGTTTCCCTCTTTTCCCTCCCACAATAGTCATTGATGTCTAACCACAGACGTCTGTGCTTCTTTTCAATAACTGTGCATGCAGTTGCCTATAAAGTATGCACATGATAGTGCAGGGAAATTCCACACACGTTTTCTCCATCTGAAGATATACTGGGTAATATGTTACATTTATATTGGGTCTGGATCATGTCCTGCCATCATTCTGCGAGGAGAAATCCCAAGGCAGTCAACAGAGGCTTTTCAAGCAGATAAATGACAGAACTTGGCCCTACAGGCGGAATATTGTATGATATATTTCCTTTTCTGTTTGCCAAATTGATGTTAAGAAGAGGTTATGCACTTAGACAGTCATCATAAGTTTCAGAAATAATCAGCAGACATTTTTACTGAAACCCCAGAAAACAGAGCAATTAATCAGAATATAACTGCTTTTTCTGTGAAGTTACAGTTGATTCTATTTTACTGGCATTGCATCACATAGCAGTTTTTCCACCATGGGAGCTTTGAGGTCACTATTAATTTATGGGGGAAAGCCTTTTTTACTCTGGGTTTTCTGAAAATACACAAACAAGCACCACTCAGACATGACATAACTGAACCACAGATCCAAGCCCCTCTCAGGTTCCAGTGTCCCCTGTGGTCTCCACCAGATGTGCTGCACCCATGGAGAATGACCAGGGAGGACACAAGTATATTGAACAAGCTGTTCAGGGGGGCAGATGGGCTGAAACAAAAGGCAGATAAGATTGACATCTTGATGTATTTGTGCTCTGTGAAGGAGCAAAGTCAAATTAACAGTCCGAGCTCCCCAATAGCAATGGCATTGAAGGGGAATATTAATGTAGTTACCACATCTGCATCTTATTTTCCTTCAGTGTTTCCTGGTCATACTGAGTTCACCCACCGGAGAGTGACATAACAGCATGAGCTGATGGGAAAGTGTCTTGAGATGGAATATGAGGAAAAAAAATGCAGAATACACAAACACAGCAAGGACAGAGGGAGGTGAGTTGACCAAACCCTGCATTTTCCTTTTATGAAAAATGATAGGAGGCATTTTTAGGACACCTCCTGTCTCCCATGCACCTGAAATGACAGCATTGCCAGGCTCAGTCCTTAGCCACAGTCCTCTGTCACAGTCTGGCATTGCCTCTGAAGGCTTGCTATGACACAGAGGTACACACATACTTCCTGCAATGGTGTTAAAGTGCTGAAGCACACCATTTGCCCCTGTGGAGGGTCCCAAAGTGGACATCACACACATGTCAGCACAGGATCCCACTGAGTGTCCCTGCATGGTACCACACCAGCTCCTATGGGCATCTTCTGCAAGACACCTACATTGACAAGTTCTGTGCCTTCAGGTAGGATTAAAATGGAGGGGACTGAAGCCACCTTATTCTAAATGACTGGAGTTCAGTGCTCATTAGATTCACAGTGATAGGGGAATTGCCTTTGCTTGCTTAAGGGCATCTCTGCTATCAGGCCATAAGTCTGTGTGTGCCAAAAGTTCACACGTGGTGACCTAATTACCTGTCTGTAGCATCGAGGCTGTGGTATCTGGCAGGCAGATCGTGCAATACCTTAGCACTTAGGTCAAGGCACTAAGCCTTCTTGAATTGCATGTTTTAGTTGTATCTGGTTTTGTAGAGAAGTCATGGACAAAAAATTAACTGCAGCAATGGAGGGAATCTGGGGAGTTTTAAAGATTTCTATTGGATTTTATCACACTCAACAACGTGTCTGCTTGAGTTACAATTAACGGCAAAGTTCCCACTGAGTTTGACAGGGCACATCCATGGAAATATGAAAAAAGCATCAAGTCCTTTTTCCTAGCCTACTTCCCCTCCCACTTAGAGGCACATTTAAAGAAACACCGCTGCCTCTGAGAAAATGAAAAGCTCATGGTCCCAGTGCGAGAGCAGCATTGGGCCTTCCGCCCCCAGGGAAGCATCATAACAGCCCAGCAGAGGCACCTGTCTGTGTTGTCCATGAGCCCCAATAGGAGCCCCAAATCCTACTCCACACCGGCATTTCCCCTGAGCTGTGGGAAATCTCACAGTCAGGTATAATCAGTGCTTGAGCATGCTGGCATGGGTCCACCTACATTGGGAAGCAATGTCTTTGGGAAACTGTCTTCCACCTTCAGAAAGAGCCACGTCACATCATCCTCCACTACCAGCATCCTTCATCTGGCAACTCTGGCTCCCTCCAACAGGTAGACCATCAAGGCCTTCTCCACGAGCAGACGCATCCAGTGCTGATTTGCAGCCTACCTGTGTCACCAGCAGAAGACACCACTGATAAAATGGGATGTCCCAAGGAAACATGCGAGATGAAGCATTTCTTTGCTTCTTAGCCTGCCAATGCCACTGGTATATTTGCTCAGATTGTGGCTGCAGACCTGCCTCCCCCCAGCACTTTGCCCTCCAGAAAAAGAATGCAGCTTGTTAGCTGTTGCCTGGGCCAGGATGCAGCTCTCACGAGTGTGCGGGGACCACACTCAGAAGTGTCCTGGTGCTGCAGCTGAATGTGAGGCAAGATACAGTCTCCACACCAGAAGGAGTCAATGGTGATGCCATTGTAGGAGAAAAAACATTCAGGTAAAGAGCTTAGTCTAAAACTTCTTTGGTTCTATTAGATTTGTCAATGGCTAAATAAAATCGGAAGCTTTGCAGCATGCTTTTTGTTCCCTTCATACTTTTCTAGCTCAATGTAGGGAGTGAAGAGGTACAACACAAAGATTATGAGTGACAGGTTGATACAATGATTAAGCATGATGGCTTATTTTCATTGTTAGACCAACTAAGCATAACTAGCAGGTAATAAATCTGAGCTGCAATTAAAGGTCTATGGCACTTTTACTAGATGGAAGTTCAAATTCAAAGACCTAATTCCTGTTCCTAGACCTTGGTATCATGTTAGAGGTGTGAGATTTTATTTTTTCCTTTTTCATCAAAGATGACAGAAACTGCACTGGAGGCAGTGATCAGATGGCTCTCCTGCCACACGGCAGTATGAACCTCAACAGCAGCAGCACTTATGTCATTTAAGGGGTCTGTACATTTTAATCCTGGTGGCTCCAAACACAGACTTTATCCTAAGCTAGAAGGCTGGTTTAAGCTCTGTCTGAAGCTTGGAAACTTTGTCAAACGGCAAAGTACTCCTTAGCTCTGTTTCTGGCCATTTATTCAAAGGTGCTAGAGTAGCTTTTGTAAGTTTTAAATCCTGATGTAAGGGAAATTAGCCATTGTTCTCCTTCAGGATCCCAGATTCACTACTATTAGCATTCAAAAATAAAATGAAGTTATGGCCAGCTGTGAAAACACTAGCTAAAGAAGTTGCAGATGTTCCTAGGGGAGCTACTGAAATATTTTGGCACCTTTGTTCTGTCATTAAAAACAAAACACGATGGTCAGTTAGGGTTGCAGTGTGAGTTCAGGGGGACAGAGAAAAACAGGAAAGCATTGAACAGTGCTAATAGCGAATGTAGGTTCAGCCCTACAAAAAGTTTGCAAAAGCACCAGCATGACTCCAGCTCCCAAATCCCATGCTCTACCCTGACTGTGGCATTTAAGTTCTGGAGCCTCAGTGGGTGGCTGCAGAGAAGTCAGGATTGCAGCAAAAGCATTTCGAGCACAGTCACCAGCGTGAGCTAGAGACAGCTTTGAACAGGGCTTGGCACAGGATAAAGGATGGCAGCAGGCAGGTATAATGGACTGACAAATACACTGCTCTGGGTAAACTAATTCTAGCAGCCAAACTTGTTCAATCTAGCTCAAGTATCTCCACCAGACATTGCTCCACTTCAAGCTAGCTCCAATATTGGCAATGGGGATTTAGCCTGCGACTCAAAGGAGACCAAGAAGCTTGTAAAAATATAAATAGGGGGCCCCTAAGGCACCCTTGAAATGTTTACTCCGACAAGCAGGGCCTAAGCCATTGTGCATGTTACAGAAAAGAGCAAATTGCTCTGCCTTAGGCCAGCCAGGAGGAAGTTTCATTCCAAGAGCAAATAGTTCCCATCTCCAAATTCTTTCATCTTCCTCTGCCTGCCTCTTTCTGGCTCATCTCTGGTTTTACTCTTCTTTCCAGATGCTGTAAGGAAACTCTAAGGATTGAAAGATTCTGCCCTAATTCTCCCTGAGAGAAAGAAATGAGATACATAGCCAAGCTGGTGAGAAAGATGCAATCAAAGCAAGTGTATGGCCCAGAGATGAGGTGAGTGTGACAAGGTAGTGCTGGGGAAAAAATGGGGCTTACCCATTCATAAAGCCTGCCTTGGAAAGGGAGGCAGAGCCAAGAAGCAGCAACTGTGCATTGGCATCCAGTGCACATTAAGGCCTTACCTGGGAAGGGGGAACTTGTGTAATGCACTATGCAGAAGGCTCCAGGTCCGGGTAGCAATGTACACATGAACTGTAGTCACAGAACTATCTGTAGGAGCCATCTTGTGCTACCACTCACTGATGTTCCCAAAGTTAACAGCTGGGCTGACGTTAATTAGAAACACTTTTTGCCTTTTCTAATCCCTAATAGGTCATCTAATCCATGTCAAATGAATTGCAGGGTTTTTCAGAAAAACAGATTGTCAAAAGCTCTTTCATCTACTGTAGAGGTTTGAATAATTGGACGTTTCTAGTGGAAAATTAATCTCTGATCTAATAGACATCACATAGCTGAGATTTTCCTCAGTGTTCACTTCTGCCCAGACGACTGAGCACCATGCTGTATTCTCCACAAACAAAATGTCCATCCAAGAAAAAGAGGTTACTGCATTCAGTACAGTACTCAGAATCTTGATATGCCACCAACTATGCATGACAAATGCTGGAGAGGAGCAAAGAAGAAGAAAAGAGAGGAGAGGCAGAAAGGTCCCAGCCCACAATCTTTAAGTCCCGATCCAGGTTTTCTCAGCATTCCTGCTTTTTTGGATGGAAGTTTAGGTCTGTGTGCATTTCTGTGAAGGAGGCAAAGAGGAAGGGAGGGAGCCTTTTCTTGGTTCCCAAACAACATCTCAGCCCATCTCAGGCTCACCCGCCAACAATTAACAAGCAAAGACAAACATCATCACAGCTCCACAATGCTTAAGCTTGATTGAATGACGACAATTCTATGTTAAAATAAAAAAGAACATCAGAGCCTTCCACAGCTGCATCAACATTATCTATTAAAAAAAGCATGACACTACATGAAGCTTTGGCTGTGCAAGCCAAGAACCTAAATCAGCCACAGTTTGGAACGAGGCCATTGCTGAATTTTCATGTAAAGCAATGCTGCCATATTGCTTACTTTCCACTGAGGTTTTCCACAAATTAACAGCTGTAGCAGACTCACAGAAAATAGCAACTCTTTCCAAGTCTTTCTTCTCTGAAAATGTTGTTTCTTCACTTTATTCTTCCACATATGGAAGGGGAGAGGAGGGTAAAAAAGACTCCACAGCCCTATGAAGCAAACCCCTAAAAAAACCCAGACAGACTGTGAGAAAAATGAATCACAAAGATTGCCTGGAAAGAGAGCGGTTATCTGTAAAATTAAATCAGTAGTGGGCCCAATTTTTCTTTTCATTATACCAGCATGGTGGGATAAAGAATCAAACCCAGGGAAAATATTTCTGGAGCAGCCCTTCTGATTTATGACCATCTCAGCCACCCTGACAAGATCAGAAAACTGCTGGATTCTTTCCAGCTGAGCACCACCAAAGGCCATATCATTCCTATTTAGGGAAAAACAAAACTTCCCTCTGCTTCAGTGAAAATAGTGTTTGGCACCAAGCACAGAGAAAACTGCCTCATTTCAGCTGGATCGCTGAAGTGCAGCTGAGATAGAGAGGTAATATCAGGCTGGTGTGGGTGGCTTCAGATCATACTCTTTCCTCCTGATTGCATCTTGGACATCACTAGGTACCACATAGGGTGATGCAGAGGGATTCATTATAAGTGACAAAAAAAAAAAAATTTAAAGAAAAAGTTATTTGAATTTTAGCATGCACAGATGGCTGTTGACTCACTTGAGAGAGGAGCGATGAAACTAGCAGACTGGCAGAGGCAATGGGACTCTCAGCATTAGAAAACACGAGTTCATGAAGTGGGTTGACTTCTGAAGATCTGCGAGCTGTGGTGTAGTAATAAGCAATGCTTGTGCACAAAGATGGGGCTTTCCAGCTGGTGGAGTCCTGGGTATTGCCTCCTTGTGACTACCAGCATGATGCAAAGATGTGGGTTGCTATGGGTATTTGGGTGTGCCTGCTGACAGTAACATGGGGTGCTAAACAGAACAGCAATATAAGGTCATAGAAGGTACCTGGCACTGTGCCCTTCAGCAGCTGCTGACAGCAGGGTTATATCCATGCAGCTACAAACAGACAAAAGGCCTCTGCCAAATGCAAGTCTGATTTAGGGAGGGCTGGAAGGGTGATAGCAGTATGAACTATCATTAAGAGAAGCCTAGCACCTTGGGAAGTCAACTGAGATGAGCCTGCACCACTTTGGTTGATGCTGTTACGAACTCCTAGCTGACTTACCGTAGGTGTCAGAGGCAGGAGCAGCCCCAAGCCCAAGGGCCATCACAGGGCTGTGCTGGCTCCTCTTCCCCATCTGCTGCTGGCATGCTCTTCAGTTGCAGGAGCCACACATTGCAGTCAGAAAACAGGTACCACAAAGCCGAACTTCCTAATTCCAGGCAGTGTAGGATGTGACAACATCCTGTTTGGGTCCAACAGCAGACTGCACTACATGGTGACTCACCCAAATGTACTGCTACCTGAGGAGGAAACTTATCTTACTGCAAGCCCCCTTCTCCAAGAAATCCTTGTCTCTCTGTTTTGTTCAAGTTGGCATCTGGAGGCTTGCACGTTGTACTTCTGATCTAACATAACATATAATCCCACTTCTGATCTAGGCCATGTACAAAAGGAGCTATCAACAGCCAATTCTCTATTCAGGGAAGTTTGTCTACAGATAATTTATTTCCAAAAGTATCAGCCTGCTGGCAGACCACTGGAGCACAGGACTGCTGCTTCAGCTTCAAGTACAGAAGCCTCTGCAGTCCAGGTTGCTACTGACCAGAGTTCCTGAAATTTTGATGGCCATCTGTGACCCCACTGTATTAGCCAGGTCTCATGTGATCAGTGCTCGCTTCACACAACAACCTGGAAAAATAAACATACTTATCTCATCTTTCAAGTATAGTCACTTCCTATGAGGTACAAAAAACCCCCCAAAACACCAAACATATAAGAAATGCTGGAGAACAAAAGTCCTGATCATTTCTTCTGACCCAAATTTTAAAAAAATATTGAAATATCAGTTTACTACTGAGGGGCTCTGTCCTCAGTACACTCCCCAGCCTCAGAGATGTTCTGTCATACTGTTCGCTAATTGTTTTCAGTGTTCAATGTGAATATTTTTGGCAGTCAGTTTGTCATGAATTGACACTTATTTTGTCAACCGACCTTCAGCAAAACTGCACACCCTCCCTCCTCGTAGACCTGTCAGAAACATAAAGATTACTCATTGCATATTTCTAAGAAGCTCCTGAAGCCAGCACTTGGAGTTTGCATAACAACCATTGTCGACAATCCACCTACAGCAGCTTAAAAATACAGATTTGAATGGGTGAAGAGAGGCCGGGAGTTCTCAGAAGGACGAGTCAGATTCAGGATTTTATTAATAGAACCGGAGGTGTTCTCATGAAGGCAAAAAAAAACCCAAAAACCCACTCTCTTGTTATCTTAGTTGTCATCAGCAGTCACCTTTTCAAAAACAGGCAGGCGAGATGCAGAGTATTCCTGTAGATGAGCAAACAGAAAGCTGCTGCAGAAAAACATGAGAGCAAGATGGAGAGCAGCAAGCACCAGGGATCATCACTCAGGTCCTCCTTGGGAAGCGCTGGGCGTGCAGCTGCCTGCTTCATTCCTGCGGGCCTTGCTGAAGGGACTTCATTTATTTTTTTCCTAACCTAGTGCCACACATGTCACCCCTGGAGAGTTAATTGCCAAACAAAGGGAACCCACCAGAAAAACACAAAGCTGTTTGTGGCATGGGCTCCAGTGCTCTCTTCAGCAAAATAAAACAATTACACTAATTAGAGTGCACAATAGGCACTCCCCAAAATAGCAGATTAATAGATGCAGATCAGCAATGGCTGTTGGCGAGGGCAGGGAGTGCCAGGGCACAAGATAGAGAGAGCAATGGGTGGCTAGTGCATATTCCTGCCTTGCTGCCACAGCAGCACCTTGTCCATCCCTGTCTCCACAGGTAGGGAAGAGGCAGTACGGCAACATGGCCACCTCCTAACCCAGGGCTTGCACCTCGGGGTATGACAAGCTGCGGCACAGCGGAGAAGGTGCTGCCCTGCCGGAAGGGTTTACCATGAGCTTGTGCCACCTTCTCCCAGGTCTTGGGAGCAAGGAGGGACATTAGGGGTAGTCACAAGAGTGTGAGGCGTAGGCAGGAGAGCTCAGAGAAGAACAGGGACATCAGAGGCGTCATCCAGCCGTGCAAAAAACCTCCACTTGGAATAAACATCAACACTGACAGTCTTTTCCAAGCCAAATCCCCAGCCTGTTAGGTTCACCATTAACAACAATCGCTGCAACTTTCTCAGCCTTGCTGTTTACACAAGCTAGAGCTTTCATACATAAAACTCTTAAATGAAAACATTAAAGAGCAGCTGGCGCCTCTTGGAAAACTCATAAAAAGTCTGTTTCCAAACAGCGTCGCTTCTATACCATAAATTTCTGTATTTCTCACTCCCCTCATTCCTTATTTCTAAAGACATTTGCATGAAAACAGGAACTTTGTTTATTAAAGAGTTCATCTGCTCCTGCTGTTAATTTCCCACCTGAAGCCAGAATCCCCCGGGTATGACATCATTAGCACAGGCTCTGGAAATGATCATGAAGTCACAAACAGCGGGTTAGGGCTCCACTTGGAGAATAAACAGCAAGAAGACAGAACCTTTCCTACTGCCAAACCCCAGATCCTTATCCAGTTTTTCCTGGAGCAACATCCCATTGACTTCAGTGGGACGTTGACCAAAATAAGGCTGTCAGCAATTTCTGTTTCAGCCATTCCTCCATCCTGTTCCTGCCTCCAGGGCATCAGGGACTTGCCCCATGCATCAGTTCTGGGACATGAGAAGCCCTGCCCTGCCTGGCATGATGCCAGTCCTCCCAGTGCCCCATCCTCACACTGGTGAAGCAGGGGTGATCTGAGGGACATACCACCTCATTCCTGTATCAGTTGCTGTGGGTGTCCCCACTTCCAACTAAGCACCATGATATGACTTGCTTGCATGAAGGTCATCACATGGGGATCTCACACAGTCCAGGAGAAAAGCTGCTGGGATACACGAGACCAGAAGGGAGCCCTGCTGCAGCTGCTCCACACTGCATATGGGGCTGGCTGTGGGTGAGTGGGGCTGCCCCATGCACAGCCATAGACAGGAACAGCAGTGCTGGAGACTGGGGGTGACTGAGGGCACCTAAAGATCAAGGATAAATACCTTTACAGAGAGACCTATAGGAAGGAAAGATCTGTTTCATGTGCAGAGGTAGAAAAAAAGAAACACAGGAACTAAAACGTCTCCTTGTGTGCAGATGGGAAGACACAGTAAAAATGTCTTTTATCAGAACTGATCCAGCAACACTAATCAAATCTACATTTTTCACCTCATGCTCCACAAAAAGCACAAGAAAATGACTGTGAGTTTAGAGGGCTTCATTAAATCTCTTCTCACATATAAAATCTCTGACACAGTTGAAACCCTCTCCTCCCATCACCAGGCATGCACAGCTAATATATAATTACACAGGCCAAATACTACTCTTTTTTAAACCGATACCCGTGCATGCAAGTGGTGTATGTTTCGTGTGATGGCTCTCTGCATGAAGTATGACGTGCTTGTGACGGATCTCTGCGTAAGTGCCATGATGTTGTGTTGCTGCAGCAGCAAGTATCATCTGGCCCTACACAACCAGCATTCTTCATCCAGCAGCCTGTGGTAAGCAGGCTGCTTTCCTCACTGCCTTCCCACCCGTGGCCACATTGTCATCTAATCTGGGCTGCTCAACACTACTGTTGAGCAGACACCTGAGGATAGATGTTTGAAGATCTACATACGTGGGAGAGTACGATGTGGCCAAGTGGGACAGAGACAGTCTGGTTTGAAACAAGGTTATTAATAATGCATGGGAAAGGTGAAGGCAGAATATGGCATTGATCAGATACAGTCCTTAAAGGATTTCTTAAGTTCATCCTTGTACTCCAAGCTTTAAAATCCTTACATACATAGTGCTACATTCCTTATTCAGTGCTTGTGCTGCAATCTTGAACAGTGCTTCAGAAAGACGGACTATATGTCAAATACAAGCAGGTAGTATTTGATATAGCAGAGAGGAAAGAAAAAAAGAAAAATATATGTATTTACTCTTGCAAATAAAGCCTAAATTCTTCCCTCAGTGAAATCACTGTGACTTGATTGATCACCACAAACCTGCTGCATAGTGACAGCGGTCTGCTTTCATGACCTGATTTGGGCTTGGCTGCTGGGAGATACTGTCTGCGGGAGAGTGAGCCAAGCAGCTCTCCGGATGCCTGGTATGGCATGGCCCCACTACCACGTGTCTGTCCTCCCTCGGGTCCACCACCAGGTCCCGCTCCCTCCCAGCTCTCACCAGAACAGCCCGTAGGCACCACAGCCTTCCGTTTCCTTCAGTTTGGTCCATTGTTATAGCAAGTCCAAGTGTTTTCCTTGGCATACGCCAGTAGTCCCATAGTACTGTACTTCCTCGACACAGAATAAGTGTTATTTAACAGCTCTGATTATTTTGGAGAGATGTTCAGGCTTTTTTTTGAGAAGAGAATATACTGAAACTGATTGTATTGGCTGCTTGTGCCTGTTTTTTCTGGATGGCCCTCTTTTTCTTTGTATAAAATGTGAGATACAGGCCTGGGCAACTTTTCAAGAGGGGCACAGTGCCACTGTCACATGTGTCTTGTTTAAAGGAGTTGTCACCTCTGTCAAGATCAGCGTGCAAAAAAAGGAAATGCAGGCACGCTGGGAAGAAGTGTTCAGGCTCTGCGCTCAGTCACCCCAGCACGCACCCAATCGAGTCAATAAGAATTTGGTCCAAAGCAAGTAACAACAGGAAGGGCTGATAAAGCTCCTCTGGATGCTGTTATTTATCCTCTTAGCACACCTCCCGATAGCATAACTCTAACCTGTCAAGGGAGGATTGCCCTTGTTTCTTGATGTAGATACAGGCAGACAAAGAGTAAATATTTCAGTGCAGCCAAAAGTGTCTCTGACTCATCACATCATCATCATTTTTCTGGAAGCCCCTGTCTTCATCCTCTTTCCTCAGCCCTTCCCTTAGGACAGTTCATTCCAGGAGCTCTGCATTTTCTCAGAAAATCCCTAATGTTCTCTTCACGAGTCAGTATCGTTAATTTTAAAGAGCAAGCAGGAGATGAGCCCGCCCTTGCTCTGCCTTCCAACCCTTGTTTTTCCATTTCCTTACTTTCAAGTCACAGTGTAACAAATGCTCAAGGTCTTCCTCCCACCTGCTTCTCCAAAGCAGTTTTAAATTAGCCATGATTTCCTTGTCTTCTGAGCTTCTCATTTTTTCCAAAGTCTGTACTATCAAATTCTAACGCCCTCCTTCCCTCTTTGTTATTCGAGGCAGTCCCACTTCGCTTGCTCTGTGCTGCTCATTCATGAGGACGCTTCCGCCCACTCTGCTGAGCCAATCTTCCCCACCTCTGTTCTGCATAAATGCTTTCATCCCCACATTAGTCTAGCTCTAACTTCCAGCAGTTGTTTTTTATTTTGGGGTGAGGGGGTTTTGTTGGTTTTTTTCCTTTCCTTTTTTTTTTTTTGGGGGTGGGCGGTGTCTGTTTTGTTATCAGCTCTTCACACTCTGCAGGGCTACAGGGTCTTTCCGAAGTGAGTTCTTTCCTGGGAGTAGGGCAGATCATGGCAACAGAAGCAAAGGTTGCTTGCTGGAAAGATCATTTGTTCTCTGCAATATGGAAAAAAAATAAATTGTTGCTAATTCCAAGGGGTCGCACCCTCTGCTCCAGGCATCTTTACAGCCATGAAAATTACAATGTCAGCGGTATTAACGGCGAGAAACAGCAATGGGTTGTCCCGGTGATCCTGCAGTGCTCCCAACAACAATTGAAACTTCAAATTAAATTGAGAAGCTGCCTCCCCAACCAATGCCTTCCATCAACCTTCCACAGAGAGAAGTGGCGCCATAGGGCACAGGTTGCTGGAGGTCATGGGGGAGTGAGTCCCAGACCAGCATTTTTTTTTTTACAATGAGGGTGGTTGAAACACTGGAATGGGTTGCCCAGGGGTGCCCTACCCTAGGAAACATTCAAGATCAGGTTGGACAGGGCTCTGGGCAACCTGATCTAGCTGAATATAGCCCTGCTCATTACAGGGAACTTGAACTAGAAAAAGGAACTTTAGAAGTTCCTTCCAACCCAAACCATTCTATGATCCTGTGAAATCTGGCAAGCATTCCCACAAGCAGAGCATGCCCCAGCATACAAGGATAGTGACCCATGGAGAGCTGACATAAGCCAAACAAATTCTCATAAGGTAGAAGTGTGGGGCTTGGTCAGCCAAGCTGTCCCATTCTTAAAAAGCCAGAAACACACTGCAATCAGTGAGAGCTAGCCAGTCCAGCCACAACAGTGACCATCTAGACCTGAGGTATAAGGGTTAAACTTGCCTGGCTTTTAAAATCCCATAATACTTGTGTGCACAGAGCTGTTACACTGCAATTTACTACAAATTGATGCTTCATTTATCTATCCATAGCCTTGGCATCTTGATGCCCCTACACTCCTAAATCACCCTTCTCAGACTCTTCTTATTTAATTTTCCAGCTCTTCAAGCAAACTCTTCCACTAACAGTCTCTGCATACCTCTGAGCCCTCATCTTTGAAAATGCTGGCCCTTGTTTCACTTTCTATGCAAACATGTAAAGGCAAGAAGCTGAAATGCCATGCCAGAAAAAGCAATTCAGGTTGTTTTGGTACATGCAGTGGTCACCATGCCCTGCTGGAGAGCCTACCAGTGTAGGCTGCCATGTAACTAATATCCTGAGTTTCTGAGCCAGATGAGCCCAATTCCTTCTCTTGTCCAAACCACAGAGACAAGAACATCCAGCCTCTCTGACATCTCACAAATCCTGGGATCAATTTGGAGATACAGAGAGGGAAAAGACAAAAAGCCACCAAGCTGCCCAGCAATGCTGGCATTAGGATCTGGGACATTCTCATGCTTGTGGAAGCGGTGATGCCCCTTACTGGAGTGGGCAGGCTGTGACATTTGACCAATGGCATCTTATCTAGATGCAGTTGTTGAGACCTCTCTCTTGAACATACCGATGAGCCTCTTCTACCTCAACTGAGATTAAATCAGAGGAAAGCCTGGGGAAAATGGAATCTGAAGGCAGTAAAAAGAGATATTTACATACAAGGAATAGCTGTAATACTAAAAACCCATTCTTTTTTTTTCTGCTAGCCTGCCACACCACTTTGAAAAATCCTTCTCACTCTGCTGGCCTTAGTCTTCTGTGTGAGGGGAGCAAAGGCATGCAGCACTGCATGTTAATTCTCCTCCGATGCTCCAGTGGTGTCAATACATTTCAAACTTACAGTATGAAAGCCCCCTCTCAGACACCAAGGCAACCATTGCTCTGCTATGCCTCTGCACGGGCACCAGAATCGGCACCAGAATCAGCACAGAAACATCTGTCTAGGGCTGGCATCTGTGATTTATTGATTTGTTTTGAATACATCCTCTTGCACATCCAACTCTCCCCTCCAAGGACACAAGACCTTTGCACTTTCCTGATGACTTCATCCTTCATACTCCACTCCCACAAGGTATAGGTCAGGGTTCGGATGACAGACTTGACCCAAACTGCCTGAGAAAGGCTTCTCATCTGTTTGGCGTGGCATTCAGAGAAATCGATTCACTGAAGTGTCAATGCTGCATTGCATTCAGTAGTGGTTTCCAGGCATGCCATGAAAGGCGCCATCACATCAGTGGGCTTATTGACCCACTCAGTAGAAATTCTGGTACAGAGCATCCTTCTCATTTCCCCACGGTCTGAGGGTGAACTTTCATCCAATCTTTATATCAAGTATAAAGAGTAAAGGTTTCAATTTTGCAGAGTTGCCTTCCCAACTTTTCACAGGCACCCCTAAGGTCCCTTCTGAATGAAAGCACTGCCATCTCTTTCCAACATCGATGGATATTTCACCTTTTTTTGCTCTGCAAATTAGCTGTTCAAGGAGGTACTGGTAAGCATTGAGACAGGAGCAGGTACAGCTAGAAACGTGCCACTACTGTTCTTAAAAGATAAAGCACAAGAAATAACCAGTTCCCTGAATGAGGATCCTCAGGTGAAGTCACCTGTCCCTCCAGGTCCTGTTATCTTCAGGCACACAGATCCACCCTGGACTTTCTTTCTAATCTTGCTCCATCTTACCATTGAACCAGATTTCAACCCCCACAAAGCTCATCCACCTTGTCTCCTCTCATTATCAATACTTTCCTGAGCATCTATGTTCTACATTTTCCTTCTCAAGTCCTTGTGAAGTCATTTAGCACTTTTGCTGTTTTGCCTTGTTAATAATTGTCTATTCCTCTCCTCTTTCTCACTTTTTCTCCAGGGAGGAGGGAACAGGCCTTCCCAGCATTAGCAGCCCTGTCCAGGAGTGGGCAAGTGTTAATGTCCTGCTGGTGTCCTGATCCCTCTGCCCTCAAATACCAGCCACTTGGCAATGGGGCACCTCACAGTGGAAATCAGGTCCCATAGCAATAACATACATTTTTTCAATTCCTAAAATCTGCAAAAGACTATGTTCCAGGGTCTTTTTCACCACCTGCCCAGTGTGGTGAAAATCAAGACCCATTTAGGACAGATGACAGTAGATTAACAGTGTTAAAATGGAAGTCTACAGATGCTTTTGCCACTAGTGTCTGAATAAAACAGGGACTTCAACAAGGCTAGACATAGTTTGGTGAAGGATCAGACCAAAGATATCAGAACTTTTCAAGTGCTTTGAATGTTTCAAGGTATATCCATCACTAACTGAAGACAGAGTTAGTTAATTTCTTGAGATATATTTGAAGTAATTTGCAAAAGTGAGCATGAAAACTGAAAGCACTATGGAAATGTGTTCTGGATGGTTGTACTATGCTGACTAAAGAGGGAATTTAGCATAGAGGAGGGAATACACATATATATATCCATATATATATATGTATACATATATATGTATACATATATATGTATACATATATATGTATACATATATATGTATACATATATATGTATACATATATATGTATACATATATATGTATACATATATATATATATAATTCAGTTCAGAGATGGCTGGCTGGTTCCAGTTCAGCTGTAGTGCCCCAAAATGCCCCATTCTGCAGCCTTCTGAAATGACAGGCTGTCTGATATGAAAATCACTTTGAACTTTCATATTTCTCGTCCACAGACTCTCCCTCTATAAGATTTCTCCTATGCATTAACTGCTTTTGCATATGATGACTGTTTTCAAAGCCAAGTCACATATTCAGCATATCTTCACATTGTGGTTTCACTATGCAAATTGCCTGTGCTCCTCTCTTCTAGGTACTGTATTTGAAACACCCCCCTGCCTTTTTACCTCATCGGAGGTCCCATCAGGGCTTGCCTCCCAGCTCCAAGAGCACAACCAAACATCAGCACATCCACCGAACAGGCTGCTCATATGGAGAAATGCCTCACAGTTTGAGACAGAGCCTTGTCAGGTTGCCGTATAAAAAAAGCCCTACATTCATTTCTCTCGCTCGCAGGCTCACTGCTTAGTCAGCTGTTACACTGCCGCGTAAAACCTTTGCTAAAAGAGCTGTGGTAGAAAATAGCTGATCAGTAAGTCTGAAGTGTCAGAGCTGTCTGGGTAGGTGGAGGCACTAACAGGAAGGCAGGAAACCCAGTCTGTAAGCTTAGGGCTGGGAGAGAGGAAACCGTTTCCATTCAGCACAGAGATTGCTGGGCAACATGATGGAAGGGCTCAGGCGCAGCCAAAAGCCATTTTTTTTCTCCTCTGGTTTAATGATTCCTGGTTGCTGGAGCTTGGAACCCCAGGGAGGAAGAGTGGGCCAGCCTACACTGAATGCTGCTCCTTGCCCCTGCCCTTGCAGCAGCACAGAATAGAGACAGAGGATCTATAAATGTATTTCACGCAAGTGTGTGTGAAATAACCCACATAAAACACCCTGCAAGACTTTTTTTAACTGCCTGCTACCTATAACACCAGCCACAATTAGCACACTAACTTATTTACATGTCATAAATCCACAGCTCACAAAGACCTGTTGTACTGACTTTTTGCCACAAACCTGAGAGCTTTGGTAAATTCGTTAAATCAGACTCTACTCTTTCTTACAAAAGGTTTCAGCAGCTCTCAGCAGCACGAAGGTAAACCACACAAGGGCTGCCTTGTCCTCCCAGACTCACAGCTCTAGAATTCACCCCTTTGCAAGTCCAAATCCTGATTAGATCTGGGAATAGATCCTGCACATGGATCTAAGCACAGAGAAAACAATGTACCAAAGACCTGGAGTTAACTAACTCCCCTGGAGCCCCCACTAACATCCCCCAGCCTGGCAGCTGTTTCAAGGCAGCTTTCAGTTTTAATCACAAATTGTTCTCCTGACAGCCCACAGTAAAATTAAAACAAGTATCACAAGACAGAGAGGCTTGACTTTGCTTTACAAATATCATGCAATATCCTTCAGAGGTTCTAGTTTGATTCCAAGAAGAGCAAACCAGCCACACATATGCAGCAGCTGTGCCCAGAAGGACCTGAGGCAGCAGTGCTGCTGGCATCTCACACCCTGCGGTATCTGACAGCGGTTACTGCACGTTGGCACCTCTGGCCAGTAAAGCCCAGGGGCTACGCTCTGCTGCACCCATGTACACACTGCTACAGATGTCACTGCACATCCTACATTCCTCCTCCTCCTCACTGACCAAGCCCAAGAGGGAAATACATCTCTTACAAGCAGTTTGAACCAGACACTCTCACACCAGCTGTGCGTTGTGTGAGGGAAAACAAAAGCAAGTTACGTTTGAACCTGCAGTGTCCAAACAGCTCGGCCAAGCCATAAAAACGCAGCTGTATCAGTACAGAGACACCCAGAAGTGCACATTTGCTCCTGAGTATGCAGGCATGTGCTTGCAGCGTGGTCCTAGCACTGCCTGGCACACAAAAGCCTCACTGCAAATTAGGGATGATGGATTGTTTTTCAGTTTCCCAATTGGCAAACTAAGGATTTACCCATCCCGCCATCCCTCCCACAGAGGTCTTGTGAGGATAAACAGTTATTTGAACATTTTGAAGGCTGGAAGTGCTAAAAGCCAGACGGGAGGGAGTGATCCAGAGGCGCAAGGAAGCCGAGCATGCAGTCAGCAGAGGAGTTGATCCAGCTAGTGCACAGTGAGCATCCTTGCTCCCTGAAAAGCCACTCCAGACAATGCCTAACAAAGTGCACATACTGCAGAGACTCACGTATTCCGTGTTTCCCAGAAAAGCAGGCAGCATCAGTGGTTTCAGCAGTGAGAGTACACCATGTATTGTGTGTGGGGCTCTGCTTGGGCTCTGACTGTTCAGAGCATCACATCACCTCCAATGCCTGTCCATTAACAGAATTTAGGGCCCACTTTCCTCTTTGCTTTTCGGGCTCCAATCCTGGCGACTGCCAAGGGCAGATGTTTCCCCACCCCTCTTCCCTAAAATAAGCCAGCGGTATTCCTTGTCCTTCATGGGACTTGCTGTACATCACCATTTAGCATCTTTAGTCAATGAGGCAGCAATCAGTCAACCCAAATGACACCATCATATCAGCAGGCAAAACCCCCTAAGAAGCACGTAAATTTATTTACCTCACCAGCACCATACTGCCAAAGGAGATGATGGTAGGAAGAAAATGACCCATGGTCACCTACAGCATTCACCAGACCTAACAGCATGTGTAGATCCAAATACAAAGCACCCTTGAGCTCAGCATGGCAGGACAGGGGAAGGCCAGAGTCAGGGAGCAGCACAATGGATGGATATTCACACCTCGCTCCGCTGCTGGCTGAATGGGTGAATGATCCCCCTGTCACACATGGCCACAGTCTCCACATAACCGAGAGAAGGGAAAAATCTATGAACTGCAGCCTGAAGAAAACACCCTGCAGTCGAAATCATGCTACCTTTTAGCCAAGAAAGGTGTTAATAACAAGAGTGAATGGAAGAAGGAAAGATGGCTGTTCTGGAAATTCCAGCAAGTTTTCCATCTCTTCCCTAGGTACAGAAGGGCAGCAAGGCTACAAAGTTGACAACAAGTATATTGGCATTTTTCCCACTAATTGAAGTTTCCACTCACATAAAACTATCCCATGTTAATACATTGCACTTTCATTAAAATCACATGACTTCAATTCTTTATGTTTTTATTATGGCATATAAATTAAATGATCCAAACAAAACAAAACAAAAAAAGTCATTACAAAATGAAATTCTGAAATGAAGCGCTCCATTCCAACCAGATAAAAAGGGAACATTTTGAACAAAATAATTTGGTCTGTATATTTTTCTAAACAAAGCCTGTGTCACAACAAGTGCAATCCTATAAAGACCATTTGTATTAATAAAATGGTATTTTTGCAATAAAAAAAAACTGTTGGCAAAGTGTTCAGCTGGGTTTATTAGTGTCATTAAGAATCCTCCTACATTCCCTTATTTTTCAGCAGCTAAGCAAGGAGGTACGTTCAGAATTTCATTATTTGAAAATGAGGCAATAGATAAAATAAAAAATAAAGAGCAATTTGTACTGCTATAATGGTTTCCTCTCCAAAGCTTCACAGCAGTTTAAAAAAACTCCATGATTTAACCTCCTCTCCTGTAATGTAGCTGGGGAAAATATCTCTTGAGAGATCCTCTGCTCCTTTCAAACATCTGTACTCTGAGTGCCAAGAGCCTGATCTACCACAGTTTATTGTGCTCCAAATCAGTGTCTAGGATAGGTACTCAGTATTTCTAGCAAAAGAGACCACAGGCATCTCACATCAGCTATCCCAGACTCCTGGAATCTGCAAGGGAGCTGGAGTGAATTTGGGACAGTGGGAAACTCAATCCTGTTCCTTAACTCTGGGCTTCTTCTCAGTTTTCAGGCTCCAGGGCACAGGAGGCAGTGCCTTTCACCTTGTTCTAGCCTTCTCCAAAAACACAGGATATTTCAGATGTTTTGTTAGGTGGGAATAAGCTCTTTGCAGAAGCATTGACTGGCTCAATTCTCTTTTGTCCATTTTACAGTCTCTGCATTCCTGTTGGGCGACATTTAAAAACGCAGAAGAATTCCCGGTATTTAAAAAACTTCTTATTTTTAATGTTCTCTGGTGCCAAAACTGACAGACGCCTATGTATGCACGGAAAAGGCAGGAAAGCAGGGCTGTTTCTGGGGAAGAAATGCTTCTTTCATTTCCTTCCCTCTTCAACGTCGGTTGATATTAATTTTAAACCTGGCCGGCACTCCAGGAGAGTGAAAGATCTTGTTCTTTCATCCAAAAAAGTAACAAAAAGGTGTAGCTGCAATTTTAAAGCAACGCCACAAAGCCATTTAGTTCCCAAAAGGACGGTGGCTTTACTAGCAGTATAGGGTTTGCCATATCAGATGCAGCAGACTACCAGATCACAAAGCCTTACTGCTTCATTCTAGCCATGACCCACATTTCATCCTATGCTTCAGAAGAAGATGAAAGGCCTTCATAATGCATCCTAAACGTAACCATATGGAAAAATCTTGTAGCATTTAAAAAGGATAAGCAAATAGGGTCCTATAGAAATACTAGGCCACTATAGCATTCATTTCTAAAATCCCAACGGGGCAATTATAATGTCTTTAATTTTCTACAGTGAGGAAGTGTTTTTCTGCTATATTCTATAGGTAGTTGTGATGAAAGATTTTTCAGCACAATAAAGACAGGACAGAATGCAAAAAATATCCTGATGCCCTGTGAAAAACTGTGAAAAACTGAATTCCTGAACTCTACTATTTTTCATGCAGGTAGGCCAGGCTTTGGTCTGTACCTTTAATATTGTACAATGACATTAACTATAAAGGCCCAGAACTACCACAAGGACTCGTGAGGCCATTAATAATACCAATAAATGCAGTTCTGCATGAGGAAAATACCCAAGGAATAAAAAAAAAAAAAGTAATTTTAGAATATGTTATGATCTCTGTAAAATTCCCACTGCATTTGTACAATGCAGTAGCAATTAAGCAGCAATTCCCTGTCTCAGAAAACAGGCTGTAATCAGATGTTATCAGATATTGCTTAGGAGGTCAGGAATGCTCCAAATGGTGCTGCTTCTGGGCTCTCCTTGCCCTTGGGGTACAGGCACCAGCCAGGCATGGAGAGCTGCTCTCTGCCTGGAAACTGCAGGGCAGGCACTGCCCGAGCTCCCTGGCTCCGAGTAGGGTGGGAAGAATCCATGTCTCCGCCCTGGCTGCTCAGAGAGAGCAGCAGGAACAAAAGCAATACCTCTCTTGCAGAAGTGCACACCATGGTGTTACTTGCAGCATCGAAGCTTTCCCTGGAGAAATGGTTTGCATGGAAATGGGGAAGATGCAGCCGCCCTGGCTGCTGGCACGGGGCCCCTCCTGTAGGCTGCTGTGGCACAAGTCCTGCCTCACTGAGCGCCACTGAGAGCCAGTGACCTTTCAGCCTCCCTCCTTCCCATGTACCACCAACTGCCATAGGTCTACGGATGTACAGCTGCATTTTTAACAAATATACCAAACATTTCCTTTCCTTGCACTGTTTTTTCTGGGCAACGCTGGAAAGCAAACTGCACGTTTTGCTCCTTGGTTGCACAGTTTCAATGCCCAGATCTTTTCCCCCCACAAGACACTAAATGCAGCTATTGTTCTGACGGTTGGTGGGGTTACTGTTTTTTTGGAGAGCCTCGTGGACCCACGTGTTGCTGCCAAGGTAATGCATGATGCACTTTAGAAATCATCCCGCGTTGTGTAACGATACTCTACCACCACCAAACAATTTAAGACTGTGTCAGGCCAGGGAAAAAACAAACCTGGAAGCTAGAGAAGAGAAGATTAAAGCAAAGCAGCAGCATGGTTTTTAATTGTGCCTTAGAATTTCTAATCTAGTTAATGGCCCTTCCAGCCCATCTTGTGTAAAGACATGAGCATGTGGCATGTACTGAAGGAGGATCAACACTGACACACCGACAGATGCGCTTATTGGCACAAGAGACTAGATTAGGTTTTGGAGTGGATTTTTTAACTTGTTAGCTAGCCAGCAGCAACTTGCTATTTTGGAGAGGGAGGGATCAAACAATTGCTGCAGAGGGATATTTGTTCCCTGGCACTTCATCTTCTTCCATTACAGTTTCTCTGTTTAAACACGAGACAATGCTGCCATTCCTTCCCCTGATTCACTGGCAATTCTTTATCCATCTCTGGTGTGCTGCTTTGGAGATTTTTTGTTTCTGGAATTTGATCACCCCAGCCTGTCCTTTTATTCTCTCTCCATATTTTGTAACACTTCTGTCTCCTTCATCACTTTCCAAAGCTCTGCTGTGTAGTGACAGCCTGCAAGTTAACCAAAAGTTCAACACATTCATCTTGATACCACACAGTATCCATGCTTGCCCATTTGAGGAGGATAAGGAGCGAGCGCTTCGTACGGAAAGCACACCGGCACACGTGGCAAAGAGCACAACACAGAAGGTGGAAAGTGGCTGCCTGCCAAGAGGGATGCAGCTAATGTTTAACAGCACATGGACGAAAGCTAGCTCTGTTCACTTTCCTTGGGAGAGTCATCCCACAGGTTGTCAGAGGGCTGTTCACTGAAGAGGGCAGGAGTCATTTAGGACAACTGAATTTTGGCTGGTGGGAGGTGGGGGATTGCGAAAGTCCCTGGAGCCTGGCCAGGATGCTGGTTAGAGGTTAGAGGTGCCACGGGTGCTGTTGTTCTGATGGCAGAGTGCTGCCAGAGGTGTCCTGCCCTCCTGCCAGGCTCACAGCTTTTCGGAGTCCGAGCAGCAGCTGAGCAGAGGCTGACTGGCACACACCCATCTCCCATACAGCCCACGAGTGCCCAGCCCAGTCCCCCTTTGCCATGTAACCACATCCCCATAACAGGCAAGTGAAAGAGAGTAGAAGTTTGGGGCAATGACGGCACCGTATCTGGACTGCACTTCTTAGTAAGACTTTTGTGTTCCTTCGGTCTTCCCTCTTTTCCCTTCTGCTGTGTCTGGCACTGCTGTGCATGGTCCCCACAGGGAGAAGCTGCAGCTTGGACACCACACCTCTGCTGCAACGGTGGCAGAGCAGGGACTGCGACTTTGATGCAGCACAGCAGAGACACCACACCCAGGGCTGCTGGCAGAGGGGTGCCCGTGCCTGGTTGGCTTTCCTGCAGCCACACAGCCCCAAGGTTGCACCTTTCAGGGAGGCTATTCATGGAGCAAACAAGAGGGCTGGGGCACTATCCCTGCTTGTGGCAGCATCCCAGGTGATGCCAAGAGGTGCGCTTCCAGAAGACAGCAGCAGTCTCAGGAGCCCTTGATAACACCTGGCTCTAAAAGCAGCTGCTCTGGGGTTCAGAGGCTGCTGTGCCTGCACCCTCCACATGGAAGGTGAATGCACACCACTTCCCTAAAGCAAACAAACAGGAGCATCCCAGCCAAATCCCTCCTAGCCCACAGGAGCAGTGCCAGGCAAGGAGGAGAACAATTCACCCACCTACAAATGAGATCGCTGTACAAACAACCGCATAGGAAATAGGTGAGCCACTTGAAGGGGCCAGTTAAGCAGGTAATAACAAGGTCTTCTCTGCTTCCACCCTCCAGAGAGCCACCAGCCCTCAGCCTGGGGGCTTGTGTGTCCCAGGAAGGAGCCAGAGGAGCTGCCAGGAGCCACACCATCCCCTCTGAGGCTTAAATAGCTAACACACCTCCTGCATGCCTGCACTGAGGAGTCTTGCTGCTTTACCTGGCCCAGCTGCTCCTTCAGTGGTTTTCCAAGCACAGTGCATTTATTTTTAATTGGGTGAGCAGTAACAACCAAGACCTAAGCTAGTGAAGAGCAGGAGGGCTCTTATCAAGCCATACGCCCCCCTTGGGCCAGCATTAGCACCCCTGCACCCAGCTGTGCTCCCAACTCTGCATTCCATGGAAGGGTTCAGGGTCCCAGCTTGCCCCTGGGGCACAGTAGGCATGCCATGGAAAGGTAGTCTGTGCCCACAAAAACTACAGCCTACAACCAGGTTTGTCCTGCAGGTTTTTGCTGGTGGAACAGTGTCACTGAGATGAGTGCAGATATGGAGCCATCTGACTTGCCAAGGCAGGATACAACTGCAGCCCTAGGAATGTTGCAGCTCTGCAAGGAAGATGGGCAGGCACTTCTCAGTCCCATGTCCTAAATGTTATCACATGGGTTTTGCTGAGCATGGAGGTCTGAGCAGAGAGGTGGCTGGCTCCTAGAATAGGCAGATGGTGGTGGATCCTCTATCCAAAACTGCAGGTTGTTGGCCCAGGGTGCAAATGGCAGCAAAAGCTTCGATTTGTCTGCAGTAGGATCAGAGGGATGCCCCCTTTAAGCTCTCAACGTGACCTGCAGTTCTGAACTCTTGGTTCAGCTCCCTGTGCAGAGGCAGGACAACCTGTCCTCAGTCACAGCCCTGCTTGAATCCTCGCCTTTCAGATCCAAAACAAACAACAACCAGTTCCTGGTAGGGCTGAGGAGCAAACAGCAGGGCCATCAGTGAGAGCCAGGTGGGAGCTTCTGGCTCCAAGCCTGAGTGAGCTGGGGAGGAGGAAGCAGGAACATTGCTCTCCAGAGAAGGGGTGCAGCAGGGGTGTCAGAGAGTGCACAAGTCAGTTCATAACTGCCAGTTAGGGGACCAGCTATCCATTTAGGAGATGCTTCCTTGTGCCAGCCATAGCTCAGCAGCTAAAGGATCAGAAGCATGACAGCAGGAGCAGTAGGCTACCACCTTGTCCTGGCCACCCACAGTGTTCACCCATCACTTGCACTCACTCACATGTACAAGCCCAGGGCCAGGCACTCTTCTTCAAACTGCAAAGTTATGTGGCCCCAGAATGCTGATTCCTCCCTCAGCAGAGATACAGATCTCCAGAACTACAAAACCATGAGTTCACCAGGGGGAAAAGGATATATAGGACAGTAAGATACTGTAACCGTCTGTCAATGCCATGTGGGATGCTGCTGAAAGAATTTTGGAATGACCATGAGACTTTTTGGATGCTCAAACACTGAATGAGTCAAAAAATCATCTGTGTCCTACAGAGAAACATTTTAGAAAACAAAGCAATTGGCTTCTAGCAACATGATGTAACCTTGGTTTTTCCTCCCCTTATTTTAAGTGTATCTCTGGGTGTTTGCTTTTAAAGCTGTATCCATTAATAATGTGCCTCTGTATTTATTTAGAGATATGTCAAACAAGGAGCACTTATCCGTAGCTCCAGGCAACCCAACAATTTTAATACATAAACAGCTATATAAATGAGTCTCATAATCGTCCAACAAAAGCTTCAGCAACAAAGAACCCCATAAGCACACCGACTCTTCTCAGGATGCTCAAAATGTGGCATCCACTTCAGCAGCCAAGGAGAATAAATAAGCTTTCCAAGGGAACTAGCTAGGGTTATTACAGATCAAATGGAGGAACAAGTTGTTTGCCTTTCCTTAACTTAAAAAAAAAAAAAACAACCCACAAATGGAAAAACATGAGCCAGTTTTTCAAGCAAGCTTCGGCACATTGCCCGCCTAAATTACACTTACATGCAAGTGCATGCAAATGCCTCGTTTCCCCGGTCATATGCCTGAACTGCATCCACATTTTCCTCAAATGCCTTCTTGAACGCGACAGGACACGCAAGAGTAGCCTCCCCAACCTTTCAGAAACCAGAACATGGGCACGTGTGTGGGAACGGAGGAAACACCTGCATTCCTCCAAAGCACAAATGGGCCAAAATAATGATGAGTCTTAAAAAAGCCCAAGTGCAGGCAAAGGTCAGGGTGTGGGACTGAATGGATGAGGCTCGGCTTGATGCTTGGCAGGAGGGGGCCTTGTCCCTTTGTGCGTTCAAATGTATTTTACTGCATGAGGTGGGGAAAAAAGCCAAATAAAACCAAGCAAACATTTTCAGCTTCTGCTGCAGTCTGTAGATGGGTGACTAAACACTGCTAGGGATAGCTCAGCCCCCAGCAGATTCTGATGCTGTTAGCTGTATCACTTCCAGAGGGACAGAGGGCTGCCAGCTGTTGAGGTGAAGGGAGGTGCAGAGTGGGGCACTTTGTGGTGCCCCTGTTTCACGGGTAGGCATTTGTGCCCCTGCACAATGCCAGCCACTGCTTAGGGCCAAGCCCTGCTTCACTGAAAATCCAAAAAATGTGCTCACTGAAACCTTGCAGGACGTATCATGCACATCCCCTGTTATTAAATACTAATAGTGACATTTCACTCTGGTTTCACTCAGGTGAGATGCTGCTGATCTCTCAGCTGGGCATCGCCCACCCCGCACGTGGGACTGAGGGACAGCACCAAAGATAGCAAGGAAGCTCAGCCTCCAAGCTGAAACTCACTTTTGTTTTTCTGGCTGGGAGTTACATGCAAAAAAATTGTATCAGTGTGCCATAAGAGAGAAGGGTAAGAAAACCCTCAGGAGTTCAGCTTAGACACTTTTTTTTTTAAATCCTCCTCCCTCGGTCTGTGTGATGCCCAGAGGAAAAAATAAAGTGCTTGGACAGGCCAGTTTGGTGTGAGTCTGTGTCCCTCCCTTCCTGCTCCCCCTTGCTGCAGCACAAGAGGAAAAACACTTGAAAGGCTCTTGGGGGAGCGGCCGCAAGGATGTCTGCTTTGCCTCCACTCATGCCGCTCTTCCTTTTGCAGCTTTTCTGACATCCAGAGAGGAAAAAGGCACCCAGGTGCCTCTCTCAGATACACACACAGATGAGCACATTCCCATTCAAAACAAGACTGCAGTGCATTGAACTTGTCCCTGAATGTAACCCTTCTGGTTTGAACAGCCCTGCTGGCTCCTGCCTTGGGCAAGGATTCAGTTTCCCTGTAGCTTGATGACGTGATTTGGGCAGGATTTATAAGGCTTACAAAGAAACCACAATTAAATCTAAGAAGCAATGGAGGGGATTTTTTCTTTCTTTTTCTTTCTTTCTTTCTTTCTTTCTTTCTTTCTTTCTTTCTTGCTTTCTTGCTTTCTTGCTTTCTTGCTTTCTTGCTTTCTTGCTTTCTTGCTTTCTTGCTTTCTTTTTCTCTCTTTTCCTTGCTTGCTTCTAGGATGAAGGCAAAAGTTGAGTTGGCAAAAGTCCACCGTGTTGGCTGGAGCTTGAATTTCTAGCCAAAAATGCCAGTTTCTTCAAGTTTAGCTAAATTAATTTCCTGAAGCTTTTCAAACATTTTGTTTGCTCTAAGTGACTGAGAAGCCATTGACATTTCAGTTGAAGAGCAATTGAAATACAGGACCTCAAGGACCAAAGTCATCTCTGCTGTAGCACTGCTGTGGCCAGCACTGAAGCTGCCACCGGTGAAGAAACCAGATGAGATGAACATTCCTGAAGGTAATGCAGGTATGGAGGGGAAGCCAGGTTGGGATTGACATATTCCTTCTGCTTCCAGGAAGAGAAGAGCTATCCTTTTGAGAAGGGACCCAGTCAGGTCCCTGTCTGACCCCTAGGGCTCGAAAAATGGACATACACAAATTCAACAGGAAGGAGCATGACCTCCACTGGAAACCACAGATGCTGGGAAAGATAAAGCCTGTGTCCCAGCTTTGTGCATTGAATCCTGTTCAATAAATAATAACAGAGTGTGCTGGAAGTATGTCAGTTATGTCATTTCAGGTGAGAAAGACTTGTGTTTTCTAGGTACCAGTTCTGTAAATCCCTGAGGAGCATGCTGCCAGTGCAAACAAGGGTCACACTGTGTTCAGCAAGACACGTGTGTACCAGAAGCCACGTGTGCCCAGGCAAATGCTTTTCTGTCTCCTGAACAAACTAAACTTCAGACCTTGTGGCCTGATTTTCTTAATCCAAAAGCAAAGGTCAAACAGAAAGTTTTGGTTTATTTATGGAGAAACATAGCCATCAGACTTTCCAAAAGCATCAGCAAATTCTGCACACCCATGTTTAAACCCCACAGAAAGCCCTGCCCTCCCAAAGGCCTCCCTGTTTGGGTGCTGGGCTGGCAGTGTCAGGAGCCAGGCTCAGCACCAGCTGGCCCAGCACAGCCCACAGCAGAGCCATGTCTGCTGGGAGACAGGACAGGGTGAGCTCAGACACAGAGCATCCTCTGAGGATGTCAGACTGCTTGAATTATTTACTTCTTTCTTATTACTTTACTGAAAAGGAGAATGTGAAAAAACACTCCCACCTCACCCAAAGAGGAAATGGGTAGGGAAACTTTGAGATTTCTCAGCCCTCCAAAAAGCCCCACAGCTGGATGCGAGCATGGCCACCACAGCTGCCCCTTCACCATCTGCCCCACCGCCATCCCGACAGGCCTTGCACCGCCTCAATCCTGATACCAACAAGGAAGTACAATCACTTAACCGCACAGCCAGTTTCTTTTCTAAGCCTTCGGTTGCCTCAGAAGTTTTTTAAACAAGACGCTTTCCTGTTTTTGAAACCTGTGCATCCGTATGGTTTGCAGGTTACTCAAATAACCTTATCACTTGGAGCAACGCTGGCATGAATTTCAAAACTGCTTACTGTGGTGCTCCCCTCCCCTCTCCACACATATCTATTTACTCATAGGGAGCCTTATTTACAGTATCTTCCTGCCAACTGCTGACACAGAAGAAAAAAAAGCCCTGGGTTACACATTAAGCTTTATCGTTGAAGTATTCATGCCAGACGGTGTCCAAACAGAGTTAACTGACTGACCTTAGCTCAGGGTAAGCCACACAAGGGGGAAATTTCTATCACAATCTGCTTGCACGGGCAGAGCTCGTTTCGCACCACCAGGTTTTTCATCTCCTCCCCCCTTCATCTGGGCTGAAAAGGCTTTTCAAAGAAAACACAGTTTTATTTTCAGAAAGCCAAGTGAAGTAGAGCTGGTTCCTTGCAAGTTTGTTAAATGAGGAATTACCAGAAGGAGAGGTTTGCAGGTAAATGTTAGGGCATGGAGAGGGCTGCCCGTACAACAAATCCTGACCTAAAATCCATGCAGCCTGCAAGCCAAACACATTCTTACGCCAAAATGGGGAAAATGAAGAAGACTGTTCTGCAAGAATATGCCATCCAGAGGGTCTGGAAAATCCAAAGGTCAGCTTCACTATGGCTGTTTTGCACAGCAGCTTTGGAAAGATCTGCCAAACGTAACAGTTTCATTTGACAGTCATCTTCTGGCTTAACTTCTGAGCTGGCCAGTGGCCATCGTGCATTGCACAATAAATGCCTGCAAAATTAATCATAAACTCCCTGCCTGGAACTCCCAGTGCTTCTCTCCTGAAGGGTACCTGCAGCCTGCTCCAAATCCCTGCCACCAGCTCAAATCCCGTGTTCATCAGTGGCCCAGCGGGCAAGGGAGGACAAACCATCACAAAAACAACCCACGAACTTTATTCTTCCACTCCCACTTCTGCAATCTGCTGGCTGAGCCGTTTACCTCTGTGTACACTTCATGACAGCCGCACGATAGCTGGGCACACAGGAGCTTATCTAAACTTCACACTTTGCAGCCTTTCTTCTCACAGCTAATACTTGGCTGGTGAAGAAAGCTGTAGGATCCGGCCCAGAGAAAGAAGAACCAAGAGTTGCTCTCAGACTAACATGCCCTTATCCTCTCTCTCCAGTAAATTCACTACTGCCAATTCGGTAGGGATGTGGTAAGGTCCCCTTGCTGCAACACTGTCTGCATGTGCTGGTTTTGTCAGTAGGGACTAATGGAAAGGTAAAGAGGCAGAGTGGGTTTGTTGTTTGTAAGAAGTGTTGCCTGGCCAGCCCTGCCACGGGAGTGTGGGGCATGGGGCATGCAGCATGGGTGGGGCATCACGGCAGTAGCTCTGCTCCTGCCTCTCCCTGGATAAACCACGTCCCACTTAAATGCTCCTGTGTAGGGGAACACACAGTAAACACATGTAAAATTACTTTCTCCTGTCAAGCTAGCTGCTCTGGAGTGGGAGGGAAAGCCTCTGCTCCCCACTTCTTATCCTCAGTGTGCAGTGCTAGCATCTGGGGGATGTCTTTCCCTGCTGCCCCTGTCCCACCACACGAGTGCAGCCCTTTCTCTGGCCACCTCGTTAATGGCTTAGCACCTCGTTTGCAACATGGATCTCTCCCTCCATGAACTCACCAGAAAGCTCAGGCTCAGTCAGCCCTCAGACCTTCTGAGCACACCTGGCTCTTGCCCAGCTTGCACTGGGCGGCTGCTGTCACGCGGCCAGCCCTGGGCTTTCCTGCAAAGATGCGGCCATCAAATCCCGGGTGCTATCTCTTTTCCCCGCAACTCTATTTAAATTGCTCATTTAAAAAAATAAGTGAATTGCATTCCTGCTATGTTAATTACTTCCTCCTATGTAATGCTCTTCTTCCAATAGACTAAATTGAATTGAGCATGCAAACACCCCAGGAAAATAACAACAACAACAACAGAAAAAAAAAAAAAGGAAAAAGAAAAAAAAGAAGGCAGTATGTAAACAGCTCCAGAAGGGAGAGAATGTATTTCTGAACATCTCTAATAACAAAACATAAAGGTATAAAGTAAATGCGATTAAAACCAGAGAAGCAAGCAGCACACATTTTATTGCTATGTTTTCACTTCTTATTCCTTTTTAACAAGAATAAAAAATAACTTGTGCAACCTCCACCAGGAAGTGAGTGGATCTTTGAACTCTGCCATCTGGCTAGTGGAATCTGTATTTTCGTCGCCTCAGGTTACAGGTTAATCCTGCCAGTTTTTATTATTTGTAGAAGTAGTTGGCCTCTCGGAAGCTTTTATGGTCTCTGTCACAGAGAAGATTGCTGCTGAGCAAAATACACACACAAAATACTCGGGTCAGTGGAGTGAGGACATTGAGCACGGAGGAAAAGAGAGAGTAAAAAAAAAAAAAAAAAGCCACTTCTAGCTAATCTAAAATTATCCTTTTTATTACAAGAGAAGACATTGCAACATGTGCTGGCAAATTTGCCTCGCATTGCAAGTCAGCACAGACAAGAAGGCTGAGCCTCCCTGATCATGGTGGAAGTCAAGCCCGAGCATGCCCAGCAGCTGGGGAGCCCCACGTGATGACAACAGCATCCAGCTCCATCTGGTGATGTTCTCCCGGCCCCCCGGGCACTTTTCCATCTAGTCTTGCAAGCAGCTGGATCAATTTACTGTAGCCTACGGTGCGCTGCACAGGCACAGACTGAAATTATTACTCATGGAAATCCCCTCTGTCTCAGTGCTTTGAACAAGGAATCAGGTAGCTTTCAAGCTCCTGACAATTAATAGCCTTTGGTCGAGGGGGAACAGTGCAAACACGCTGGAAGTGATGGGTTTCAAAACAGCTTGCTTAGTTTCTAGTAAATTAAAGGGAGTGGGCGGTTGAGGTACACAGTAATATTATCCATCACAGTGTGGTCTTCATTGACGTCAGCAGGATATTTTTTTTCCCTCTCTTTCTCTCTCTCTGCCTGTCTCCCAAAAAAGAGACACATGGAGGTTAACTCTGTGACAGAAGCATGGCTTATACCACCTGGAGAACCTCCAGCTTTCCATCAACAAAGCCAGAGCGCAGATGCTACTATGTTGCAAATGAGCAGCACCAAATTACATGCAAGTCATTTCAGAGGAGGAAAAAAGCTGTTGGAAACAGAAATCATGAGGACTTACAGTATGTATTTCTCTTCATGTTACATGATTAACCATCCTGATTAAGACCACTCTCTTCCTGCAGCTAAGAACACATCCTCATCTCAGATTTTGCTTGAAATAGCGCATTTGACCATGACCCCTCCCCTCAACTGCTGTGCCATTCCCAGTATAGCTCTGTGGTGTCTGTGACTGTGTTTTCTCAGTCTCACTGAACACAGCATTTTCTCTGAGGCCCCTGTACTGTAGGCTGGAGGCATTATACAACAGCTGCCAGCTTTGCATTGAAAATGTGCCAAGAAGTTCAGCAGAAAAATTCTGCTATGCTTTCAGCACACTTTTCAAAATGTGATTTTTGTGTACAATCATATGTGCTTGCAGCCTTTTCATACACTGTTAATTGTATATGGAATAAAAGGCAGTTGGACAGCAAATAAAAGTATGCGCAACACTGAGATGCTGCAGGTAGGAAAACAGACCTAACCTAGGCCTGAAGACATCACCTTCCTAGTGAAACGTAACACTACAGTTGCCCACATTTTCTGTGTCAAAAATGTGAAACATAGAAAGTGCTTGGCCCAGAATTTTTTTAGGGTTGCAAAAGACAAAAGGGACTTTTTTATAACAAAAATGTGTACTGAAGCTGCTGTGCCAGGTTCTGAGTCAACACAGACACATGTATACTCCTCAAAGTGGAAGATTTTTCCAGTAACTGAGTGGACTGAATGAGCTCATCATGACCCACTGAGCAAGTTTTCTTAGTATTTGTTTTGAGCAAGAGAACAGCTTTGATCAGTGTTTGCACTCAGTTGACTTTTCCCCTCTTCCCAAACTTTTGTTGCTTTCATGAAACACCCATTCCATTTGGCTCCTCTTGGTAGAAGGAGCAATTTTTTCCTAAGTGTGGCCACAGGACTTAAGTAAATATCGCTGAAGCATTAAAAATCTGATGTATTAATGAAATGATACTGCAGGCGTTGTCGAGTTGTAGGATCACCAGAGCAGGCAAGGGAGAAGAGTACTGTCCAGGAAAGCCAAGAAACACAGTTGTTCCACAGAACACTGCAGAGACAGACAGTGCATCCTTGTGCAGGAGGCTGAGGGGAATGTGTGAAAGTGGAAGACCATGAATCACTGCAAACAAATTATGTGATCACCAACTGGTACATTTCTTCTTGTCCTTCCATATCCTGATCTGATTTTGCTATGGTCACCCATGCAACTTGGTAGCATTCTGCCTGCTGCTCTGAGGGACATTTTTGATGCTTGTCGTTAAGGTATGAAAACTAACATGCTTTAAAGGTCGAGGAAAAGGTCTTGAACCAAGTAATTTTTGGCAGGAGTAGCTGTAATTCCCTCAGGGCCACAGCTACAGATTGGGCTTTGCTGCAAACACCGCAGTCCTTGTGTGTCTGCCTTCGGGGAACCAGTCACAGATTTTTACAAGTGTTGCACAACGTTTGCCTTTCTGCAGAGTTGCCTGCTGAGGTCCCTTTACAACAGTGTCTTTCAGGATTCATTTACAACTTTCATCAGGATCTTTTGGAAAAAAAAATTTGGAAGGACTTAATAGCTATCCGTAATTATGCCTCAGCATGGCAGTGCCTGGGGGTTAATGGAGCTCATATCTCCAAGTTGCCATTCCTGAGTTTTAGCCACCAACCTATGCTCTCTTCTTCCTGCGAATGGTAAGTCCCTCTTGCTTAACACAGTAGGCAAAGACAATTGCCCTCTGGACTTTGAAAGAAAAGGAACATTGGTGAATACGTAACTCTGCTAAGCAGCAGTTTCATTTTAAAGAAAACACTCTCTTGTTTTCACACCCCAAAGGCACAGCCTGCTTTCTTTCAAGGTCTCACCAAAGAGTAGGAAAGGCACACCAGAGCCCTGCCTAAACAACTTTGGGCTCTCTGACTGAGCATTTTAACAACTCGATTGTGGCCACAACAGCCTGCAGCACAGTGTGCCCAGCCACAGCAGATGAGGTTTCTCCAGTTCTCTTTTTCAGCTATATTTGGAGATGTGGTCAAGCCCAGGCCACAGTGATCTGCAGAACTATCTTCAGACACCCTTTGGTCACCCTTCCACATGAGAGCAGAGCTTGAGCCCAGGTTTTAAGTTCCAAGTAAGGTGGCCCTGATGGTGAGAAACATAGCTCAGCTTGCGCAGTTTGGGTTGAGGTTGTCAATATATACTAGTTTTGTGGCACAGGATCAAAGGCAGCTGCCAACTCGTGTCATCAAACAGCCATGTGCTGGTCATGGGTCTGAGCCACTCATACTGCAGGCAAGGCTGAAGGTGGACCTGAAGGTGCAGTTGCCTGAAGTTGGGAACATGACAACCAGGCAGAGCAATGCTCCATTATCTCCAGACAAATGCAAGCAAAAATGTTAACTATCCCATGAGACAAGCCCCTGGAAAACACCTTTTATGATTGCCTCTCACTAGCCCTGGTGAGAGACACGAGGAGGGAGAAGGCTGTGCATCACAGCTGGTAGGCAAAGAGTCCTTTACAGGGACGCCCCTGAACTATTATTACCATCACTCTCGTTCTTTACAAAGCCTTCAGATAGCTTTCCAAGATGGTATTTTTGTGACCAGAAAAAGGTCAGAGTCCCTGCTATGATAAATCAGGCCTGATTCGAAGGCAGGTTCAGCTGACAGAGTCATCTGACCAGTGCAGCTGTGCACAAACCCTGAACCAGTTCCCTTCTTATGTCTCTGTCAGGCTGGGCATGAAGCTCAGACATCTGCTAGTTCCTGAATTACAGCATGCACGCAATAACGGACGTGCCCTGCTCGGGGAAGCTTGTGTTTATTATTTTCCAAGCTTTGCATCAACTACACACACAACCAGACCACAGCGTCCGGTCACCAAATCTGCTGTGTGCAGCTGCTTTGGCTGCTAAAATGAATGGTGACTTCGTAAGCCTGTGGCTTCCCTAGAAAAAAAAAAAAAAAAGAAAAAAAGAAAAAAAAAAGAAAACACTTGCATTTCCCTTTTTCTGTATTTCCAAATCCTTCTCTTTGAGAAACTACGCAAAGTGCTGCTTATGTAGCCTTGCACCTGTAAGGGGGGCAGCAGGCACAGCCACATCGCCCACAGTCCACAGCTCTGCTAACGTCCAGCAGAAATGCTTGGGGATGGTTCATAGCCACCTGGTGGGGGCCAGGGCATGCAAGTGCTCCCTGGGTTTTTGGGGGATTGGTATAAACAGTCAGCCAGCACAAGGACAGCTGACCCCACCCTACTTCCCACGGCACATCCTGGGCTTGTGCTATCATGCTAGCCTGGGCACTAATGTGCCCCCCAGCCCTGCTCCCACCCCTGTGCCTGCCTACTGAGGGGCATTTTGTACTTCTCCCCTGTACTGCCCTGCTGAGCAGCTCTGAATCATCCCCTGCACCAGCGGGCAGGAAACTGCAGCTGCCAGGCCCCTAGTGAGCTGTGTGCAATACCAGCGTGCCCCTCCAGACCCAAAAATGCCAACGCTGGGGTGAGCAGCAGCTCACGAATGAAGCTGAAATCCCCTTCTGCCAGCATCACCGAGCTGCACACTTTGACCTTTTCAGGGAAATCTGCTTGGACATTTTGGCTCTGCCCCGTTTGGCAGCCACAGCAGAGGGGTAGCTATGCTGGCCAGCTCGCAGGGCTGACCCCATTGTAAAGGTCAGAGAGGCACAGACTGCCCCACCACTCAGGGGCTGCCAAGCCTGCCAACTCAGCTGTTGTCTTCCCGTGACTACAGCTGCCATCACTGCTTGGAAAGGGTACAAGTGCGACCCTGGTATTGCAGCAGTTTGGAGATCGTAAGGCTGGGAGCCCATCGTAAGGATGGGCTCTCAGAAGCAGGCAGGGTGCTCTTTGCTGGCTCCTTTCCAGGGAAAACTGAGAAGGGTCTGCACAAAAAGCTGCTTTTAGGGATGATCACTTCTCAGAGCTACCTACTCCCAGACTCAAAGGGGCCTTGTGCTCCGCATAAGCCATTTGTATCTGCTTGAAAGAAACAGTAAAAATCCCCAGAGACTCAGAAATTGTAAAGACACAGCAAAAAGCCCAAAACTTCAAGCCTGTGAGCACCTCTCCCAAGCATACACAAATTGCTTCCATATTTTACACATTTTGAAGAGTGTGTGTATACGCTTTGTAAATCAGCAAGCCTGACCCTGAAGCCATCCAAAACTCATGATCAAAAACTTCTGAGTATTTGAGGTTCAGGTGACATCATTCTCCAAAGAGTTCCTTCATCTAAGTAAAAAAAAAAAGTAGGAATTTTTGAAGCAGAATAACAGAAGCCCTGAAAACTTGCTTTCTGTGCTAGGAAACACAACGCATAATGAGGACACACACAATCCTCTCAGTGTAAGTGAGAAGCAAAGCAGCCCCCATTTTCTGTACTTACAGGGCTAAAATGACATGCAGACAAAAACCCCACCACCTGTGATGTTTGAGTGTTCAAAAACAAAATCTGTCCCATGGTGTCTGTGTCTTTTGTCTAGCCTCCTGCACCTCTGCATCCAGTCTGGGGATCACAGGCATGGCGTGGAGACAGGGCTGAGGGGGTGCTGCCACCCAAGTGCTTCTGTAGTGTCCCTCACTGTAGTGCCCCTGGGTCCTTCAAGGACAACAAGATCCCTCTGACCCCCATCATACCCCAGTCAGGTACAGAAATGTAGTGACCCCCACTTGCAGCAGAGAACTGAAGACAAAGATCCCAAGGACTCACTCTGGGGCAATTGCAGGGATTCCCATCCCACCTATCTGCCTTGTCCAGGCGCTGTGGTTTTCTGCCAACACTGCTGAACTGCTGTGGTTGACACTTTGGTGTGTCAAAGTTGTCTGGGACCACTTTCAGTCTATAACATCCCAAAAAGGTTGGGCTGTGCCACTACCAAGAGAGCTCAGGTTTGCTCCCTTACCTCAGCAGCAGTCCCAAGGGTTGAGGCTGTGAGAGCAAGTCATGCAGTCCAAGAGGAGCAGATCTGTAGGGCAAAGCACTTGGGACTGAGGATATTACACCCATGTAGCACATATTTTAGGAGGGGTTGCATCAGACTAGCTGCAGTTTGGCTCAATGAACTGATCTAGGAAGCAGACGGGGTGTTTCTGGGGAGCATTTTCCAGTTTAGTCTCCTCCACCAGAAACCCAGCCTGTGCATTGCAAGGTCACCCCACAAGGTGAACAGACGTGGAATGTGTGGGAGCAACCAGGACATTTGCTCAAAAGGGCATCCCCAGCCTGAACTGAGTCAGTAACACAGGCACTTCCAGCTCATCCATCTGCCCTGGGCACGGAAGCGGAAGAGTCCCATTGCCACTCTTACCAAATGCTAAGGGACTTGTATGAGCAACTTAGGTGGACAAGGCATCCTGATACAAGGCACAAGCACAGAGGGCACAGGCTGAGAAGGGGAAGGAGGGGAAATATGTTTAGAACAATGTGTTTTCCAATGCTGCAGAGGAGGGTGGGCACAGTGACAGCCCTTGCCTGTGCACACTGGGATCCCATGAGACAGGACAAACTTTTCCCTGCCATCCCTTGTCATCCTCATTTCCATTCCCAACCTACACTGTGCTCCCACAGACTCTGTCACTCTGTGGTGACAGAGGAGGGAGGTGCTTCTCAACCCACAGCTGAGCAAAGGCCTGCACGTGGGGGTGGAGGTGGTGCAGCAGGGGCATCCAGCTCAGCCCCAGCCTCCGCTGGGAGAAGGCAGTTGGGCGGGCTGGCCTGCAGCCCAGGCAGTTCCAGAAAGGATATGAAACCCCATCATTGTGAAAGCAGGAGGTGACAGTTCATGTTCAGGCAAGGGGCTCCAGAGTGATTTCACTGCCAGCATGAGGTGCAGCTTGCTGTGTGCTGCCACTCTGCACCTCCTTAGAGCTCTCTCCCAGGCACAAGCAGCCACAGCCAGGTTCCAGGAGTGCTGGCCTTCTCCACAAGCTGGGGCAGCTGACAGCATGGCCAAGGCCAACTCTCTCTTTTGAGAGACCTACAGGACTTGTCATATCTCTGTCCTTAGAGTTAAGAATAAAGAGAGGAAGATAAAAGCCAATATTCATGGCAAAAAAAGGGGGGTGTAAAATCCTGAAGGTGCCAGGCAGCACTAATGTGGAATTCCATGAGAAAGCAGGGCCATCTCAAACAGGCAGATGCCTATGAAATGTTATTTCTGTACACCGCTTCAAAACTGACTTGGAGGGAAGTATGACATTTACTGAGTCACCTCCACCACTTCCTGCAGCACCTGGAGCTTACTTCAAGGGCTCTCATTTAGATACTGAAAATTTGCTCACTGTTCAGGCTGAAAATAACACCGTTTACTTTCTTTTTTTTTTTAAAGCTCTGCTGAAAGCATGATCTGTGATGCAACAGCTTCCAGTGCAGCCCAGTCCCCATGTGCAGTTCACACAGCATGATGAAAAAGCAATTTAAAAGTTGTCAGTCACCTGGTACTTCTCCCAGGAGGTAATCAGCAACTTGCCGCTGCTTTGCCCTTGGATCCATTAACAGGCAACAAAACTTTCTTTTTTCCAAGCCACTCAAACCATGCTGCATCCTGAACACTGATGGAGGTTTTTGCCACTTCCTCTGACTGCACCAGTAAGCTGTGGCCTTCTCAGCCTCCAACATATGCTGCAGCAGCTGCACCATGAACTGAAATAATTTTGAAGGACATCTCCGAATCTCTGCCTTTATGAAGAGTCATTCAGGGCTCTTGTGTCCCTGCTTGTTCCTGCCAGAGCCCTCTGGGGCTCAGGATGCACAGACTCAAAGTGCAAGCAACTTCAGAGCAGAGGAATTGAAAAGAAAAGTTAAATCTAATTTAAAAAAGAAACCAACCAAATACACAAATATTTCTTTAGTTTAATATCTAAATTATTTTTGCACATTTCTTCTGTATTTAAATACCCCCCCTTACTGGGGATGTAAAACTCTGATGAATTCATTGTATATAAAACCATTTAGGCTTTAAGCACTCTTGTTTTGATATATAGTTTGTTAATAAGGAAAGGACAGATTTTCCCCCTTGGTGTTACAGAATTTACATAACCTTTCACATCCAATCCAAAAATATTTGTGGTGTTTCTTTCAAAAGTTGAAGCTGGATAAAGGATATGTTGTCCTTCCAAAGACAAAACCTTTCATTAAATGCCGTTACAATTGCAAAGGATCAGCCATTAAAACTCAAGCGTCTTTGTTGGCAGTGCATCCATTAAAACAACTCCTCAAACAGGATATGACACGTGAATGTTTAGTCTGTGGAAAAAAAAGAAGAAAGAAAAAAACCCATCAAATGTCAAAATGTAGAAATGTCAAAGGTGAAAGAGGAACTGGGTTGTTTGGTGTTAGAAATGCCTCCTCTTGCATCACAGTGGCCTATGAGAGCCATGCACGCAGAAGGACCATGGAAGTTCTAGGAAAGGATGAAAAACCTTCCTTTCTTGTGAAATACACTGTTTTCTCAGGGACCATTCCAATTCAGAGTCAGACAGGAGTAAAAGTGCAAAGCTGTCTGAGGAGAGCTGCAAAATCATGTTTTTCTGCCCATGCACTTTGAAGGGAAGGCCCCTGGGACCTGCAGCACAGCGGCTCTGCAGCACGGCAGTGCGAGGGAGAACACTGCTCGCCGAGCAAAGAGCAAACCCAGCAGAGCAGACACTGTGTCAGTGCTCTGCCTGCTCCAAGGCTTTGGGCAGACTCTAAATTTAAGGGGGTAACTCATTTGTTTCCAATCTCTCCTTTGTGTCTCTAGTCTAGGATACTGAGCAAAAGGCACAGAACAACATAATGTGGACAATAAACTGCCTATTTAAAAAAATTAATATTACGCCTCCAGGGTCTGTGAGGTTTCACACAAGTACAACTGGACATTCAGCTCTGAAAAATGAGATTGGACAGAGTAAAACGTTATCTTCTTTCCAGCTGGATATATTTTACAGCCTGTCAGTCTGCCACATTAAATAGAAGACAGGAAAGACCCATTGGGATGTGCACCTAAGATGAGATTTTCTGATCATCCCTTTTTTTACTCTTTCTACTCATAAACCTGGGACTTTGTTCAGCCAGCCTTTGAAATCTCAGTGCAGGCTGAGGCTGGTTATGAACCAAAACAAGGAAAGGGCTGTTGTGGACAACTGTGCTTGCTTTCTGTGGGATTTGTCGGAAGAAGAGGCATGCTGCATTTTTACTGGAAGGGATGATTAATCATCTGGGAGATGCAAATACAAGAAAAAAGAAATAGTATCTGTTGAGACATTTCCAGCTGCATGTCCATCCTGCCCCTTGACCTTGCAGGCAGACTCAGCACCCTAAGGTCTCCAGGGCTCTAAAACACGTGAAGCTGCAGGGAAAGAGACAGGCACCTCCTGTGCCACCACCAAGGCAGCAAGATCCTGCATGCTGCCACATTCTTCATAAAATTACCAAAAATGTTAATTTATAGCAAATCCTTCCCAATTAGAGATGATAAAGCTCTGCAGTCAATCAAGCTGATTAAATGAATTAAACTTGTTAAGAACAGTTTTATCAAAACATTTACATTTCTGCTGAGCAGAGATTCATGTGACTTTGAGCTGCAAAGTACACAGTTGCCATGAGAGGACTAAAAAGAGGATTGGGAACATTAACCATGTGAAAAATCAAGTCTACTTCTGCATCTCCCAGCATTCATTTAAACAAAAGACCTCCTTGGGCCATTAATTTCATCACTGTGTCAGGTATCTTCTACTTTCTGGAAAGAGAGGCATTGCTTACTCACTGTGGGAGGCGACATATGGGTCCAAAGGGGGGGAATTCGTCCCTGCCTTACAAAACATCTCCAAGACAAAGTGCTGCAAGAGGTCCTGGGAGAGCAGCATCCCTCACCCAACCCATGGTGTATCCCTATGGCAGGTGTTCAGGTAAAACAATGGCCTCATCTCCTGGATCTGAGAGCACCTATAGAAGAAACACATATGTAAAAGTATACAACACAAACCTTTCCATAGCTGTCTGAAGGATTAAAGTAAAACAGCAGATTTTTTCCTTACACATAAGTCTCTCAGCTTCAGTCCCCACAGAGATGGGTTCAAGAAAGGCTTTAGATGCTTAACTTCTTAATTTAGACACTCATCTTTAGCTGTTACCCAACCGTGGAAAGATGTACTGCTGACAGCTACTTGAAGTTCTTCCAGCATCCTACATCCTTCAGAAGAGAGCAGAGCAGGTTGGTGGTGACTTTCAATCTACCTGTGCTACATCAGGACCCATCAGTGACATGTCCTCCCAGAACCTCACTTGATGGGGCTAAGCTGGGAGTAGACAGACCTGTAATGGCTGTACACAGGCTTAGCTGGCATTGAAGGTTTTCTCTGAGCTTATGGAAAGAGAGAAGCACCCTTTCACAACACTCCACATTTAATTTAGGATAAAAAATATCCCCTGGCGGGGGGAGGGATGACTGTCTCTCTGCTCACTGTAGAACAACTCATGATGAGGGGACTTATACTGAATGCCACACTTCTGGACAGCTGAAATACAATCATGTCCTCAAATATTCCCAGCAACATAAATAACAACTGGATAACAAACCATGGCCAGGAACAGGGTGTCTAACCACACAGCAGCAGGTATGCTTGCTTGCCAGAAGGGCAGTTGTCACAGCTAGTTAGCTCATATGCACGCAGAAGGCAGGTTAGTGCGGGCTTCAGACCCTTCTCAAATATTTAGCCCACCTCATTGATGGGTTTTCTTTGCTGCTGCTCTGCTGCTCTTTGCACTGCTCTTCATGCATATACGTTGGAACATTGTAGGTAGCACTGCACCCACAATAATTTCCTACCAAATGAGGATTTAAACAGTGAGAGTGCACAATCCCGACTAAAAAGGCATTGGGAATAGGCCTTCCCCTTTCTCTCAATGAGCACGTTTAGAAGATCTGCAACTTCAGCATTTTGCAGAGAGTTCTGCTAAGGTGAAGACAAACTTGGCATTGGCGCTCCATCTTCTGTGCCATATGCTTCATTCATCTGAGAGTTGTTTCTCCTGCAGGGGAGGGTGGATTGGCACGTATGAAAATTCATTAAAATTATTTTGTTTGTTTCTTTGTGCTGGCCACCATCTCCATTTTAATTCTTATTTCTCGTGCCCAGAACAATCTCCAAACAAAGACAACTTCTGAAGCACAATAAATATTCTCAAAAGGAGTGTCTGAAAGGCCATGCTCCTTGGGTGAGCCTGTAAAGGTTACAAGTTGTGGCTGGAGTATTTCTAAAGGGGATGTTACAAACCAAGAGACTGAAAATAAAAGTAACACATGTTAAGAAACCAAGTATACTGACATGCCATGTAACTACCTGGGTATTGACAAAGGTACCATCTGCTTATGTGCAAGCCACTTGCCTGGTTTTGCAACAACAGGTTTCTCAAATGATGCTTATACTGAGTTACCTCTTCCATTTTTTACTGCTTGTCAGATAAATGGCAGCTTTTTTAATGGGAAGACAGACCTTTGCTTATTTTAGGTTCAGGGATTCTGGCCAATTCCTTCCCAAAAGTGGCTGGGGTTGAATAGCCAAAGAAAATTTGTGCATTTAAACTTAATGATGCTTAAATACTGCAAGTAACAATCTAGAAATGGACAGAAACCTGAGCGGTAGCAGAAGTCTCCAAGCAAAGGACTTTTCTGTTCAGACAAACTGCCAGCAGCTCCTGATAGCAGCCATTATGAATGTATTTCCATAGTCTGCCCTTTAAAAGTATATATTATTTTCAGTTTAAAAGAAGTCTGCATTCATTTTTGGAGTCCTGTGATGTTTCTGCACCCAATGGTTTCCAGGTCTCTCCATAGGCTCTTGTTTATCTGTACAAGACAAAGTTTTGAAGAGTTCAGGTCTCAAAAGCAGAAAAAATAACTCATGACCCACAGGCAAACAGAGCGGGACATTTGGCTCCACAGCTTTGGAGAAGCTTCCAGCTCACTGCCAGTTTAATGCAATGGCACTGGGGAGCTACACAGACAAAGACCTTTTGTTCCCTCCTTTCCTTGTTTATGAGGTTAGGTACAAACCCCATCCTATTTCCACTTCTAATGCCTGCAGAGAAGAAATAGTCAAAAAGGTTTCATAAGAAAGATGAAATCTGCATAGACATCCTAGTAAATGCTCTTCAGGTAGCACATGTTTCACACAGGTTGGGGTTAGGTGTCATTTGCAGTTAGGTTGAAATTGGGTTTTTAATGTCCTAATGTACATTGAATATAAAAATGAAATGTCACCTGCATACACAAAGTGCATATACCATTCCAAAGCATATATACCTGTTCAAACAATCAGCTCTTAAAACCTCTGCATAAGCTTCAGCAGAATGCATTAGTGCTGACAATAACCAAGGGCTGAACTTCTCCAGAGGAGCCTTGCTCCCCATTTTAATGCCACTCTTTAACCATATAACCAAACTGTCAGCCTGCCCAGACCCCAGGGAGTGTCCAGTGCGGCTGTGAATGGAGAAGAATCATTTCCCAAGCTGAAGAATTATGAAAATGTAAAACATTTCTTTTTTTTCTTTCCTTTTTTTAAAGGGTCATTTTGAATGCAGCAATGAAGAAGAGTGCATGAGCTTCAGTTTCTAATTATGATTTCAAACTCACAAAAAAATGTTTCTGAAATGGGGGATTGGGAAGGAAAACAGCATTTAACAGCTCCTGCCTAGGACATGGGTAATGCCAGGAAACATTCAGAAAAATAACCCATGGCAGTTGCTGAAAGGGGCCTAACAAATGGATAAGAGGGAACAGCAAACTAGATGCTGGTTTATAAAATAAGAGGGTTTGATTTTGACCTGCAGAGAGGTGAAGAACATTGTATCACAGAGGAGAAGGGAGTTCTTTCTGTAGGGTGCTGCTGGGTCTGAACCAACTCTAGAAGTGAGAAAGCAACTGCAGGCACCTGTGTGTCAAGGAGACATCATAGTGGAAAGAATTCAACAGTGAACAACAATAAAAAAACTAAAGGGAAGATTAAATAACTAAATAGTACAGTTTGGATAAGTAAATCCCTAAGAAGAAGATAAAATCATTTGAAGGTGTCAACATCAAGGAGAGAGCACTGTTTACACAGCTCTAGATAAAGTGTAACAAGAAAGGAAAATACCTCTTCCTGCAGAAAGGGAAAATGCAGACTAGCAGTAGGAGCTGCTAATCCCCTGCTACTGACCTTCACAGCCCTTTCAACCCCTACCAAAACCTCCTTTGGTGTAGAGGTTGTCAGGTGAGCACCTAGGACTGCTCAGAGCCACTATGGCAACACCCTTCTGCAAAGCAATCTGCCACAAGCGCCATGTGTGCTGTGCACCTGCAGTCAGGGCCAGCATTACCATCCCTCAACAGCAGCACCTCCACCTCCTGCAGGGAAAGTGAAATCCTAAGTGTTTCTCCCATGCTTTATCATCACTAAAATACATTTGATTCAACAGCAAAACACAAAGTGTCCAGTAACTCTGTAAAACAGCCAGACCACCCCTGGAGCCTGCAAATGCCACATTACAAGCTCAGGTATTTGCTTGTAGCAATCAGCTAACAGGATGCATACTAGTAGGATTTCATATGCTTGTGTACATGTTTTCTGGTGTGGCCATCCACAGAAGCAAAGTTTCTCATTTCCCCCAGTGAGCGCTGTCTGCATTTGCTTAACTCTTCCCATTAATGATGGCTCACTTCAGCTCAAATACACCATGCTGGATGTCTGCCTTAGGCAGACTCTTTTGGTAATTTTTAGCTAAAATAATTCAACTGCCTCCTAGAATAAGATTAGACTGATATATGTTAGCTTGCTCTGTTCAACTCAAGAGATTAAACATGTCTGTCTTCAGAGGCTGGGACTGATAGAGCCAGGGAAGGGGGGATGTGCCTTCTCAAGGGTCCTAAGTTTTCCCATCCGCACTCAAGTTACAAGTTATACAAAGTTTCACTCTGCACCTGCCTCATGGGGGTTTGTTTGAGTTTGGTAGATAATTTAAGTGAGGGTTCCATCTGTTTTGGCCTTGCTGCAGGCCAGGGACACAGGTGCTGCCTACCATCCCCATGCCGATGGCTGGAGTCTGCTGTGGTCTGAAGGTAAAGCAGGGATCCTCTCATCCTGCACAGTTGCAATTAGGCAGGACAAGGACCTTTCTCCATATAGCCTCCACTCCCCCACCGAGAACCATCTGTCCTGGGTATTAAAAGAGGTAGAGTTGTTGTGGGGAAAACCAAATATTTACATATTGCACTTGATCCTGTAGCTAAAAGCAGCCCTATCATGATGCCTGTGTAGATGGGACTGAGATGGCAAGGGCAGTGTTAAATCAAGCATTTCTAACTGCCCAGTGCTTGACCCTACAAGCTTCCCATACTTTCAATCTACGTCAGGTTTGTGTCATTTCCTTGATTTACATATGGTAAACTGAAATAAAAACGTAGGAATCCCATCATGTGGCATCATACTGTCTACCGCATGACTCACCGGCAGAACTGGCTCTTATTCTCAGCTGTTAATTCCATCATGCTGGAAAAGCAGAATAACTGGGAATACTGATAGCCCAACTGAGGGAGCAGGCAGAACTCATTCACAGCATGTGCCAATAGCTTCCCCAAATATTCGCTGACAACAGACAACTACTGTGCTGCAGAAATCCCTGGGTTTGCTGTGTCCCAGGTTCTGCAGGAGGTATGATCCGGTGAGGAGATTTATTCTCAAATCTGACTCCTTCTGCCTCTCCTGGTCCTTTCAGCCTGTCTTCTGCTTTGGTCCTGGTCCCACGTCTACCTCCACACCTGTCATTAGTTCCCCTCTCCAGGCAGGGGGTCCTCAGCCCTTGTGCTGCAGTAGAGCTCCCTCTCTCCTTCCCTTCCTCCCCCGGCCAGGTCCAGCCCTTGTAAACATCAGCCTTCCTGCATGTTCATTTAAGTATCAGCAAAGGAGCACATCCAAGAGTATCTGCAGCACTACAGTGACCCTGCCAGCACAGAAAAACAAGGTCAAAGAGCTGGTGCTCTGCACCTGCAGCAGGAGGCTGCTCTGTGCCGGCCACACCATCATCTGTGATTTAGCCATCAGACTTGAACAAGTTTCCACTGAGCAAGTGTCTTCAGAGAATTCAGATTCTAACTCTTAAGAAGTTTCTGTTGAGTGTCTGAGATCTGATGTCTTTTTTATTTCCTAAGTTTTCTCAGTTCAACTTATTTTTTCGCCCCATGAAAAACAACCAAAGGTGCATTCCTGATATCTGCCAAATTTCAAGCCTCTCCTTCAGAGGCAGAAAGTGCTAGAGTTTCTCAACAGATCACTTTAAGAATGTGTTTGAATATGAAGGAAAAAAAATTTGTTTCTCTCATCTCTTTCTTGTAAGCAAGTAAAAACATTTTTTGCTGAAGCTTCCCAGATGCATTCAGCCTGAGACAGATACCCAGAACAGAAAAAAACAGCTAAGCAGTAGACAACATTTTCAGGGGTTTACAAGTAACTAAATATTTGGTCTTATAAAAAATGTTGGATAGCCTTAAAAACAGACAGAGGCATCAAGGTCATCAAGTACATGTAATTTAAACTGAGCTTCTGCTGAGTCAGAAGGGGAGACAAACAGAAAATGCATGAATTTTATGGTAATTTCCCCAAGTTTGTGACTGCTTTTGTACTTTCTAAGAAGACCGTGGTGAAAAGATTTGCTTCCTTCTGAGGTGCCTGTGCTCTGCCACAAGCTGCCTGGGCAGAGACTAAATGAGCTTGGCAGGTGACTCTCCCCCAGGATCTCCACTGGCTCTCCATAAGCCCACTCTGGGACTTGGAGCTGTATCTCCGCATTTTCCCAGCACTCACAGACCTCTGGGGAACGCTACTCAGGTGCCAAGTATACCTGTTGCATTGCTCAGTGCTCAGTTGGGAGCCAGACACAAAGTGCTGCTGAGCTGGGTAGGGGGGCAAGGGCCCCAGCTTTTCAGATTTATTGTTCATTTGTGGATTATGTAGAGCTTGGAGTAACGGGCACCCTCAGTGAAGGGTGCTATCAAACAAAGCGAAAGCTGTGGGTTGTTGTTATTTTGGATCAGGTCAGGAAGGTCTCACCACTTCACGGTGACGCTATGGCATGAACTAACAGAGCCTTGCCTCACCCCAGTCACCGCTGAGCATTTCCACCTCTACATTCCACACACACAGAGGCTCTCCCTGCACAGGGCCATCCCACCAGTACGCACCATACCCATATCAGGCCACTCTAGCTCAGGAAGCATCTTTGCAGCCTGCGTGATCCTCTGCCACTCCATCTTCAAAGCACAGGCGCAACCTATTCCCCATTTGTTTATGCAGACATGAGTAGGAAGCAGGCAGCAGGTCTGCAGNTTCCCTTCTCTTCCCTTCCCTTTTCCCTTCCCTTCCCTTTCCCCTTCCCTTCTCACCTCCCATTCTTTCCCAAGAATGCCCCCAGCATACTTGCATCTGCAGCAGAGCCACAGCAGCTGACAAAACACCTCTCCCTGTTCCAGGGATGGTTTTGCCTGTGACTGAGAAGCAGACACTGGTGTTTCACAGTTCTGCTCTTCAAACCACTCTTTCATAGACATGCCATGATTCCTGGTCCTTGTGAATGGGAATCTGCTTATTTATTAATTTTTGCTGACAGCAACAGAAAGGAGTAGCAGGGATGTACAGGGGGGAAGAGAGCAGTACGCTTTAATTTCTGTGCTTTTGACTTTGTCTAAGAAATACATAAAAGCTCCCCCTGCCCAAGGAAGATGGTGTGGCCACTTTTGGGGCAGCAAGGGAGTGGTGAACAAGAGGGCCCATGAGCCCAGCAGTGCAGTGGCATCTCCACGTGCAGGGAACCCATGCACAAGCTTTCATGTGAATAATTAAAACCCAAGCCTCTTCACTCTTCTCCACTTTCCAATCCCTCCTGCTGTTTTCTCTATAATTCTATTTTCTTCTCTATCGCTTCTTTCCACTCCCCTTTTACAGATATTACTGTTCCTTTGGCAAAAGCATCCCTGTGCTGAGATGATGAGTTTATAAGGCAGAGAGCTGCAGCAAATGCCTCGGGAAGCCCAGCCAGCAGCCCCCAGCCCCCTTCCTCTCCTGCTCAAAGTTCACACGGTTTAGTATGCAAGCTTCCTTCTGCCTGCCCAGCCAGCTCACTATTCACAGGCAAACTGCGCTCCTCCGCTTGGCTCCCGAAGAAGAATAAGTATAAAAAGCCCTGAAAGTCTTGCTGCTGAGCCAGCAGGAAACTCAAACTGCTCTGAGCATGGGAACCAAAAGAACCGCTGTGGCCAGCACAACAGGTATTGTTTGGGAGGAAATCCCGGCAGCAGACATGACTGCCTACACACACACACATATATATGTATATGCTTAGTGAGGGTTTGGCAAAAGGGAAGGTTGGGGAAGTGTACAAGGAGAGAAGAATGGATTAGCAGCTACATCCAAAAAGGAATAAGAGAGCTGCTCAGCCAAGAAAAACAGCTGTTTCACCAGCCAAAGACCTGACTGATTTGCCACACATACAAACCATGTGGGACCTCAGGTGATGTCTCTGGCCTTGGTCGCTTGACAGGTCTTTCTATGTCCTTGTTTTAGTTTGCATCAGGAGTGAGTTCATGAGGCACATGCCCGGTTTGTCCCACTTGCCACATTTTGCTTTATGTCAGGGAGCAATCTTTTAACTGGATTCCCTTTGAGTGAAAGGAAACCAGGAGATGGACCCCAGGAACATAATTCCTGCACTCCAATCTCTAATGAGTGTCTGGTCCCTGGGAACGAGAACTGAGGCAGTATGGTGTAAATCCCCTGACATACCAAGTCCTTGGCACAAAAGAGCCNGCATTGCTCAGTGCTCAGCTGGGAGCCAGACACAAAGTGCTGCTGAGCTGGGTAGGGGGGCAAGGGCCCCAGCTTTTCAGATTTATTGTTCATTTGTGGATCATGTAGAGCTTGGAGTAATGGGCACCCTCAGTGAAGGGTGCTATCAAACAAAGCGAAAGCTGTGGGTTGTTGTTATTTTGGATCAGGTCAGGAAGGTCTCACCACTTCACGGTGACGCTATGGCATGAACTAACAGAGCCTTGCCTCACCCCAGTCACTGCTGAGCATTTCCACCTCTACATTCCACACACACAGAGGCTCTCCCTGCACAGGGCCATCCCACCAGTACGCACCATACCCATATCAGGCCACTCTAGCTCAGGAAGCATCTTTGCAGCCTGCGTGATCCTCTGCCACTCCATCTTCAAAGCACAGGCGCAACCTATTCCCCATTTGTTTATGCAGACATGAGCAGGAAGCAGGCAGCAGGTCTGCAGGCAGATAGGCTCCTTTTCCTCCCCTCCCCTCCCCTTT